>BJBW01007394.1:0-89497 GCA_004320125.1 Scolopax mira | reverse complement strand
AATATTCAATCTAAACCTACCCTGCTGGAGCTTGAAGCCGTTCCCTCTCGTTCTGTCACTAATTAACCCTCTCGTTCTGTCACTAATTACAGTTAAAGTAATGTCTCTTATTACAGAATGGTCAAAACCCACAGACTTCAAATTGTATAGCAATTACTTATGTCAGACTTAGGACCATTTTCTTCTTTGTAACTGCTGTTCCAAACTTCGTCTGTCCTCAGTGAAATTTGAAATCAATGCTGTAACAGCAAGTTAATTACTAATAGTATTGTGGATAACCAAATCATAATAAACTCACTGTCTCTAACTGTACTAGATCCACAGACCAAATCTAAATGAAGAGCTGTAGACACTGATTTTACTTATTAAAGCTAATAGACAGGATTCTGAATATAGATTGAGATTCATTGAGATGCTAAATTTTTCCCCAGTTACTTCTCTAACTAAAGCAAATTCCTTAAAACTTTAGAAACACTGCCAACAGATGAGTTGGAAGAAAAAGAAATCTGTACAATATGGCTAATTCTGGTCTGAGGCCACATGAAACCACTCTAGGAGACAGCACCTGTGGTTTATCAGAGCTGTTTAAATTATATTTCAGTACCAGCAAGATGAAAAGGGGATGCAGAGAAGAATCAACTATCCTCATCTTTAAACAAGTCTACAGAAATGGGACATCCCAGAATCTGCATACTTTGGCTAAGCAATTCAAATCCCTGCACTAAATTTAAGGCTTCAATGAGCATAACTGTAGCGGTACCTACCCTGTGCACCACATACTGTTACCCTCTAGCTGCATTAACTGGAAAATGGTTAAATTTATCTTCTTCCCAGACTCACTTATGAAACACTAAGTCAAACCAGCCTACCACTCAGTGAATCCCCTAATATAGGAAGGCACAGGAAAGGAAACCCTCTGCATATGTTCACTGTGTCTTCGTTTCCCAGTGTTTACCCATGCTACATGTGTTTCCATGTTACTTGTTTAGGCAGTCACTATCTTGGTTTGAACAGCCTGTATATCACTAAGAAGGCGAAACTTAATGACAACCAAAAGACTTCAATACTGAACCCATTTTTTGCCCATTAGGTCTCTTCCGTAATACACATCATATAACTTATGAAATCATTTTGCCACCAGTGAAAAAGGCCTTTTACTGTAAATCATTGATGCATGAGATGTTGGAAAAATAAATCCAATACAAAATACTCTGATAGCAAAGTGGCCATTTATTATGATTTGGGACAACACTCACATTATTGATATTTAAGGAAAACAAAATGTGCTTGTTTTCTTTGTGCAACTGGCAATTCCAAATATCAAAGCTGTTAATTAAGTGCTTTACCAAAAAATAACTGACCGTCCTGTGCTCAACTAAAGGTCTGGATGAACAGTGACAAAGTAATGCTGGAGACACTTCTGTTAGGGCAGATTCAGTGAGCAAATTCCAAATTCTCCCTGAAGGCTAAACATAAAAATTGTACACCCCAGAAAGATGTAATTTGAACCCCAAACTTATCCTGTCTTGAAAACATTCGAACTCAAGAAATCAACCCAATCTTCAGACCTGGGATTCTCCATGGTACACAACAGGAGGCTGTGGAAGAGAACCGGCAACGCCTTAAGGCCCTTTTTCTGCAGGAGGCCAGGCAGTTGTTGTGTTTGCCTGAGGGACTCCTTTCAGCCTCCTACCCTGAGGAGCAATACAGGCAGCTTCATCAAAATGCTGCAAGCGTGCAGCAGGCATGGGATGAAGGCCAAAAAAGCAACAAGACGTATGGGCCACAAGCCAGAAGATACAACAAGCTCTCAGCGACTGCCCACTGCCACGTGGCATCTGTTAGCAGAAGGAAGCCTAGCATGGGCAATGCTCTGAATCAGGGTGGAGAGAACTTTCTCCAAGTAGAGAGAAAAAGAGGGAGATTGATGTAGACCTCAAAACTTGAGGGGGTCTGCAGGTATTGCAGAGAGTAGCGGCCTGCGGCGGGGAGCGCAGCCAGTTCACTGCAAATGGAAATGAAACGTACAGGTCTCTGATTTGGCAACTGCACCCATCCATGAGGAATCGCAGCAAGAGGTATATGTTGAGGACTCCCTGACGGACTAAAAAAATAAAAATTTAAAAAAATCTCAAAAGCAAAACAAGCATGAGTGTCTCTCCACATCGGGGAGATATGCTGCCTGGTTTTGAAGTAATATACAGAAAAAAATACGTAATAACAAAAATACCTCCTCCTTCTTGAAGTAATACCAAATTCCTTATGTGTATGTTTTCTGGGACAATATGAAATAATACTCTGTTGCACTCCTTCCTTGAGACTTCCATCAACTAATGCTTTGGCACATACTGTCTTTGTGTTACAGATGGTCTTAATGCACCAAAAGAGCCTTTAGCCTTTGTTGTTGGTTTTTTTCTTTTCTACTTTTCCTTCAAAAATTTATGTAATTACTTCAGCATATGAAGTGCTGGTAACCTAAATCTGCCCATGTATAAGCCTGGTTCCACATACTCTTGCAAAGCCATTCACAAATTCATTTTTGAACTCCAAGGACCTCAAACTCCACCCTTCTCTTCTGTGTTCTTAACTCCCAGGCAATGCACTAGGACATCAGCTGGCTGTGTTTTCTCTTAAACTCTGGGATTGAGTCTATGCACGAGTGAGCACCACCATCAAGTAGGCAGGGACAAACCAGCCTCAGAAGTAAAATCAGTTAGTAGACTGTAAACACCATTTACCTTCTTTTCCTTTGCATTTACGTTTCTCATATGGAGACTGGAAAGATGGATCTACCATTGCTTGGCCACAGCACATAACGGAGTATTTCTTATGGCCTTTGCTCCATACTGGTGCCTATTCTTCAGCTTCAGTATTTTTAAGCAGTATCAAGCACAGTAGAGATGCTGATGAGATTGATGACATCCCAGGCATTCTGACATCTCAAATTACCAAGTAAAGCTTTGGTTATGAGTCCCAAGGTTGCTTTCATAAGCAGACACTTTGCACCAACCAGGAGTTCTGTCATGGACTCTGACAAAAGCAATGGGACACTAAGCATGAAGAGAATCAGCTTAATCCTCTTTCAGACATGCTTAGATGGAAACAGCACTACAGGTTGAGCAATTACTACTGAACTCGGCTTGTTGGTCTGTACTAACACCTTGTGTGGATGTATCTCACCCATAATCAGAGTACCTCTGTGCAGCACCAAAGCTTATGGACTCTTGAGAAACATGCAAACCAAGACCCAGTTGCTATCCTGAATATAATAATGTAATATCCTGAATATAATAATGTAATATCCTGAATAGTCACATCATCTCCACAGACAGCAAAGATAACATTAGTATTTGTATCCAAATCTTAGATTTCTCACCTGGCTACAGAGATAATTGCTCCTTTGGATATAAATAAGTAACATGGACTTGGTTTCTTTGGACTGTCCTAGCTTGAACAGAAGATCTATCAAGAGTAAGAAGCACAAATACGGTGAGGTGATCACGATCAGAGGATGGAGTGGGAATGAACTTAGAAGGCTGACTAGGGTGATGATTTCTGCTCTGTTTCCCACAGGAGACTTTATGTTCATGTCTGTATCCAGCTGCCCATAAAGAACAATAGTGAGAGCAATAAAAATTATGGTAGGTTACTGCAGTTACAATGGGCACCATCTGATACTTCAATATATTCTTAAAATAAATATGCCACCTCCAGTGAAGGAATCTTAAAGCAAATGCTCCATAAATAGCAGCCATGTTGTTAAAGTACAAATGTTAATGAAACCATCAAAAGCCAAGAACAGAGAGAGGTAAGTCCACCCATCACATTCCTCCATCCTTCTAGTTGGCTAACTGTTTGAGGTGTAAACAAGTATGTGTTTGCCAAGGGATTTCTGCATTACAAAAGTGTGAAGCTATGCCAAAATTCAGAGTTGCTCCACTGAAGTCCATGTAAGTAGGCTGGAAAGTCTCAAACAAGCTGCTGAGAAACCTGTCTTTCTCCATGTATGGTACTCCTCCCGACCACGGCATGACAATGAATTACAAAGTAATGAAAGAATCTGCTGCCTAAAAGACACTGTTGGCACTGGCCTGAACTGTACTATATCCCATAAAGTGCAGACAGATCCTTCAAGGAAAATAAATTAGTTTTACCTCTGTATTTCTCCTGCCCTGCAATACCATAAGGCAAACTTATTAACAAAGAAACCTGAAGAACTGAAATGTTGACTTCAAAGGTTCACTCCAGCTACCCACCCTTCAATCACCTTTTCTTCTCAGCAATAAAGAATGCTGTTTATGAACTCTGCTTAAAAAATTTTAAAAAAAAAGCAAAACGGGTTTAGCCCCTAGGGATTTTGAAAAGAGGAGGAGCAGCACTTTCAAGCATACCAATAAACTGGCACTACACGTGCCCAAGCTCAGTTAGTACGTTTTTTTATGGCCCTCTGAATCAACACTGGGTAATACAGATAAGCTGAGACTCCACTAGAAATTCCACAAGATCGTATAACAATCCAGCAAAAAAAGGGTTGTAAACTTCCTGTTCTTGGAGCTTTCACCTCTGAACTAGAAAAAAACCCCAGAAAATACATTCTGTACTGTAACAGGATCTTCCAGGTGATCTCATAGGTCTTTTCCATCTCTCGTTTTCATGGCATTGTGTCTTTATTATAATATACCTCTAATTTTAAGCACAAGTCATTGCAGACAAATGACTCAAGTGAGTCAGGTAGGTGTGTTAGATCAGATTCTTCTGCCACTTGCTAGCAAATGTTAGAAATTAATGTTCCTGCAGTTAGTGTAGGACCAGGCTGGCCACTGACTGAATACTAGTAAGATGACCATGCAACAGTCAGTGATTGTAAGGATCACGCAGTACAGGAATTGCTTTCATTATGTTGAATGGAGTTGAAAAATGAGAACAGAAATGTGTGAATTCTGTGAAGGCAGAAAACCCTTCAACAGCACACTATTAACTGCTCTGTCATGGAATCTGTAACAGCACATATAGATTGATGTGCTTCCATATAAAAATGCATTTAGTTTACACAAAATAATACTTCTAAGGGAACAGGAGATCCATATATTGAGAACACATCAAACAGCTCTAGGTAAGAACCTGTTAAACATTAACCTCCAGAAGTCTGCTCAATACAGGCTGTGGCAAGAGATCTTATTTGCACTGGGCAGAGTGCACACAAGTATATTTTTGTGGTTCTCTTAAAAAAAAAAATCATATTTACAGTTTATTCCAACGCTTGCAAATCTCCTGTTCCCTCTCTATCATCCTCTAATCCATGTGGGTTTTTAGAAGGAAATCATTAGCACGAGATTATACCACTTCTCCTACAAACTGTCTGCTTTCTCTTACTTTAACTTTACAACATATCTTTATGTTAATTAAGACAAGGGTAAGAACTCACCACCATCAAAACAAAAGATACAAGTTGAAAGACAAAAGCTACTAAATGCCATGAGATCACATTTTTCAGGCTGCCTGAGCTACTTAGAAAACTAAAGCAAAAACAGAACCCCAAACACAGTTCAAGTTGAGAATCCACTTTTGTCAATGTTGTATTCTTACATATTAGCTCCTGAAGGACAGGCAGTCTGTTTGATGTTGCCTTTTAAAATCCAGGAAGTAGAAAGAATATGTGCTCATTTCCAACAATATGTCACACTTGAGTAACTAAGCATATTTTGGAATATATTTTGGTTTTTAAACATTCTGTGAACTTGCAACTCAAAAAAAAATTAAGTCATTTAAGATATTTTGATATAGTTATACTGATTCCTAACTCTACTAACATACATTCCTAACTCTACTAACCATACATTTTCAGAGATCTGACCATAACGTTCTCAGAACACTCTCTGGTATTGAGATCCAAACAATAAATGTAACTCATAATTTTCAAATATAAAGGCAGGCACCTGCATTCCACATGGAGTACTAAAAATGTCAAAATCTAGTCAAGTCACATTTGCAAAGACTTAAAGAGCAGATGTCTGCTTGTGTTTCTGATAAGAAAGATTATGCAATTACACCAACTTTTGTACTTGTGTAAAAAAAAATATTTACTATGTAATTACCTATATGCATTTCTGTGCACCTCTGAAGTACTGATGCTTGAGAATTCTTTGAGATTTTTATTTATTCATTATTAGTGTTGCTTGTTAAATTTATGAAACTATGGGATGAAATCTGTTGTACATTAAAGTCTGATTTCCTTTAAAACCAATGACATGGCTACTATACAGCTGGGATAAATCAACTGGGAACTATAAAATGACTAGCATGTATCCCATGCTAGAAGTATTACCTGAGCATTACCCTTCTAAACCATTCTCTGCACCTTCAGAAAATGCTGTGAGGAGTAAGGCTTATGAGCAATTGCATACTTTCCATTCTCATATGAAGGAAAAAAAACAAACTCCAGCATACTGGATACAAAACAAGATCAAGCTTTGTTTTGCTTAACTGTGTATGCTCAGCAATCAGTGTAACCTAACTGTTTATCATCTGGAAAATTACCCAAGTCCTGCTTAGTGTCAATAGCTGCTAGCAACCACTTCTCCATCCCACATTCCCCAAAAAGACAATCCCACCTGAAAAAAACTGCCACCTCCCACTTAACAACTCAGAATGATGCAGCACAGTCTCTCCAATCAAGCCAGAGAATATTCATTTAATTTACTAACTTTCATAGACAGTATTTATTGGCAAATGGTCCAGTCAGAAGTACGTCATCATAAAGCAAAGCTTCTAGTCACCTCCTACATCTGTGAATGTAGCAAATTTAGAGACTTCCAGATCTTCCTAACTTTATACTATAGTAACAACTTCCATTGGATTGTTAGAAATAATGGACTGCTATCTTCCATGAGACGTATTACCATCGTACCAAAACTCCAAAATGCTTTATATTGCTCAAACAGCTCAACAAGTCTTAAAGCTCCCCCATGCATGCCTGAGAACATCTTTTAACTCTGGGTTAATATAGTGGAGCTTCCTGACTCTCAAATAAGATTCTTAATTAAGGCTCTACTACAAACATTAACAATTATCAAAAATCACTACAGAGCCCAGCTGACTTGTCCATACTTCCCAAAACAGAGAAGAACTCACTTCACTCAAATCCCAGCCCAGCATTCTTACACCTAAATCAGATGAATTACACTGGCCCATAGGTCCTCTTTCTTAGGAAAGCTAAAAGAAATTTGGTAAAGAAATTTTTCTCTTTGGCAGATTCCTTGCAGGTCATTCGAAATACAGATTTTACAATGCATGAGACTCCACCTCAATAAAAGCTTTAAACCAATTAACTATGGAGACCTCAATGATTAGGAAAGATTAGAACATGCCTAGAATACTCTTTGACCTATTTATTCTTCAAGAGAATAATCCTTTCACGTCAAGAAGTGCTGACGCTAGTAAAGACAGGTGGTTGAGTACTCCAGCTCCCAGCTTCCTCCCACATGAATGAAGAAACACAATAGGTCAAGGGCATCCTTAAAGGAGAGACTAAACCATAGGCAGGGTACAAGATACATACCAGTGTCTCTTACTCAGTTACTCTTCCTGCACTAATTTCTCTTTATGTTTATCTCTTTAGACAGACAGACCAACCAGCATTATTGGTGGAAGGCTGAGAGTGTTCAATTACATATTTATTTTCAATTACGTACTTGAATTAATTTTAGGGAGATGACTAACATCAGCAGAAAAGACTGAGAGACACCCTACCACAAAAAGACATCACCTCCCACATCCTGAATAGTTAGTATTACTGGCTTCTACTACTAGTAGATGAGGACTTTGGCAAACTTTTGGTAAATTTCACTGGAATGAGAAAATACTTGCTTCAGTAGGACAGCTTTAGTTATTCATTATATCTTTTCCTCAAGCAGAATAAACCATGCTCTTCCCTTTACCCATTGACAATACTAAGTAAGAAGGATTCATACAGCATAGTTAGATCTTGCACTGCTATCTGGCTGGGAAGCAAACTTCAAACTGAAAAGAATAACTATGCTTGCTTTTTATCCTTTTCAACAAATTGTTGAACAGGCATAAAAATTGATAAGTTTCAGCCTCAGTCAATCACAGTCCCAGAGATATTGAGCTGCACGGTAAATTTACAGTCTTTTGTGTTTCCAGCACACTACCACACACTAACACAAGAGTTTAAAATGTATCTGATTACAATTGCCCCAGGAAGGAATTTGAAAAAAAAAAAGAGTTAGTGAAAACAACAACAAAATGCTTGATTTTTATGATAGACATAAACTTATTTGTTGATAACTCGTTATTCCAAGATATCTTTGTAACAATGTCAATTACTGCTGTGCTCCCCCGCTCCTTCCTACTTGGTTCAGTAATTAATCTCACAAACTGCATAATCAGAAGAAACTGTCTGTGGAATTTTCAGTTCAAGTTTTAAATGCTGGTAAAAGGCATCAGATCTATTTTATTAGTTGTTAATACCTACAAGAAGACCTTAATTAAAACAAACTTCTCAAACTTTATCAATGTAAAGCTTTTCTTAACTAAGGCACAGATCACATTTTTTACAAAAACAAGGATTCAGATTTCCCTTATGATATAAAGACAATGCAGCTCTGAACTTCACCAAAATGTCATCCAATATACTGCATCAAAGTATTTGGCCTTGTTGCCCAAAAGAGAAGAGCTATTGCAACATTGTTTGATCACTGACTCCATGCAGTGGGTTTAACAGAAAAAACAGTTGTCAGTGCAAATCTCAGAACTAATTTTTCATTAGAAAAAAATAGTCATGGTAGCTTGTAGGGAGGATCTGACAGAGATATACAAAGTCGTGGGTGGTAGAGAGAAGATGGGACTAGTCACTGCCTTCTTCATTTAAAAAAAAAAAAAAAGAAAGGAAAAAAGCCCAGGTGACCTTCAAATGACACTAGTAAAAGCCATGTTTATAACAAACAAAAGGAGTCATTCCTTCACATGAGAGGAAGCAATTTGTGGCACTCCTTGCCAGATGATATGGTGGAAGCAAAAAGCTTATATGTTTTCAGGGGGTACACAAGACAATTACTTCGGACATCACTAAATACACAAACCACATCAAGACCAGGAAAGCCTCTGAGAACAGTCACGAATTGGTAGAGTAATTGAAGGAAACACCTTGTTGCCCTATTCTTACTTCTTCCTGGACATCTGCTTAGAGCCAGTGTGTGGGAGGCAGGACACCAGGCTAGATGGATCCCAAGCCTGAGCCAGTACAGCCACTCTTATGTAGGATGAACATCCATTAAGAGGATTATCCAGTGAATTCAATGCTGCGAATGATTGCAGAAATGATGCATTAGCTGATTGCACTGGGACAGCCTGCAGCAGCTGACTCTTTACTGGGTCAGCAGCTGTATACCAGAGAGGAGGGAATATTTGGTTTCTCTCAGCAGCACCCCACATAACAATACAATGCAGCCATTGCCTCAGGTAGGTGTCAGCAGGGTCACATCTGCGATTTTTCCCTCTGTTACTAGAAAAGTGCACAACAGTGGTGTTTGTGGAGCAGTCCAGAAGAAACAGTGAATTTCAGAGTTTCTGGCTCTCCCTTCATTTGGTGTTGGAGCAGGGAGTATTACCCAAACCAGTGCTGTCTCCTGGACAAGTTGCCTGGAGCACAGCAGCACAGGCATGACATGCAGCAGTGCTGTCAAGGGTGTAATGCAGAAGCAAAGGGGCCACAATAATTACAGAGTTCCTTTTCCTCCTACTCACAAGAAGAAGAAAAGACGGAATTTCTTCCCCTCTGTGATCTTGCAAAATAGCTCATGGCTGATTAAGGCTCCATAAGATAGACAAAGTATCAAATAATCTATGTTTTTAAAACTGAAAGTGGGTAGCTGATGGCATGGGGATTTTGAGAGGCATTTTCTAATTCACGTGGTGATAAGTATTTTTATGAATGTTAACTGGATGGAATAACTAGTTTTTATTCAGATATCCGTTTACAGAGTCATTGTCCAGCGACATAAACACCTTCAGAAAAAATACAGATAGCGATTTAACATGAACAATAATTAAAAAAAAATAAAAAATATATGTATGTCTTTGCAATGTGTTAAATGTCCTTTCCATTTTGTACCCAGAAACTGATGAAAACATCCTTGTTAGAAGGGGAAACAATACTAGCAAAGCTGTTAAATGTTCTCTTATCTAATCAAGCCACATAACAAAGGATTGAAACGGCTACTGTTTATTGATGGGATTTTTGCCTTGGTTGCTATTGGCATATGGTAAGAACAACAAAGCCTCGGTATCTATACGCTGTTCTACCTTGCTATCGTTTACACTACACTTTAATAACCAGAATTCAGCAGAGCTCTTTCTGACAGAATTAATAAAAAGCAAAATCTCAGAGTTTGCAAAAAACCACATCACTGCTTTTCAGTATAAAACTAATACTCTATTCAGTTCCCCTTTCATTTCCTTTTGTTCTCCCAAGACTATTTATATATATGACCTTTTACCTGAGACCATATCTCTTAATAAACAGCTAAAGGTTACTGTGTTTCGCTTCAGTACAAACCTAACCTACTGCAATTATTGCCACGAAACAGGCACAAAGGTCATGAATTGTGATAGAAAAGTGAGAGAGAGATGCGGAAATCCATTCTTTTTAGAGGACTGCAATATAGAAAAGGAAATGGCAAACATAGTAATAACCCTGTGATAGACCTCCATGCTGGCAACTATGTATGTGGAATATCATAATATTTTCTAGGAGGAAAAGAAAAATGTGTCTCCAGCAGTCCAGGAGGACCAGCTACTGAATGTTGCAAAAAGTTAAACTGGTAACGCTGGGATCAAATGTAATGCCAGAACTAGTAGAAGGTTACAAAGACTTCACTGAGTGAAAATGTTCATTTTCCATGCCCATCCCTACAATTTCTAAGAGCCCATCATATATTAGTTGGCAGGGTTGAGGTGTCATACAATAGATTAATAATGACCGCAACTCGGCTTCTCAGGGCTGAGGTACAGATAAGGAGCCTGAAGAAGAATTTAAGATAAAAAAACCCCAACAAATCAAACATTCACAAAGTGACACAATAACATTGCTTTCTTGCTGAGTGTACCTAGTATACATGTGTGCTCAATAACAACAGAACTAAGATCAGTTGCAGGGGAACATTTTATTCTCCCTTGCAATTTTGAAATCTGATTTTGCAAGGCTGATTTACCTATTTACTGTAATGTTATTCATAAATAGAAAAAAGTATATCTAAAAGAAAAACATGACCTAGCTATAGGAGAAACCCAGGCTCTCCAGACCTGAATCTCATGTTACAGTTGCTTAAACTCAGTCTTGGAAAAGCTACATTGCATTTCTGATCTAAAAATCAAAATAATCCCAAGGAAAAAACTTTTTCACACATGGAATTCAGCAATGTTATTTCTAATAGGAGTATCTGATGTTGCAGTAAATTAGGGACTCCAAAGTGTCTCTATAATATTCTCCTTACCAGTATAAGATTTCCAGCATACAGAGAACAGACCCCTTTCTTAATAGTGAAACTGAGATGTTTGCTGCTGGTAATTAAGGTCAAATGCTGCTGGGATCTGCTGGATAGATCAGATGTTCAAGAGCACACATATTCAGACACATACAGAGCGTCTGGCCCCTCGTGTTCCTTGCATCACATACTCCTGTTTCTCTTAGACTACCCTGAGCCCTGTTTATTACAAGTAAGTTTGGGTAGACCAGAAATCCTGCAAAGCAGTGGATGTTACAGGCAGACCAGGATGTGCCAGACACCTTCTCCTGGACAAATGGTGATCTTCAGCGTACTCAAAGGAGAGCTTTTCAAAAATGCATAGGACTGAAGTCAACAAGCATTTCACTACTCTGTTATAATGGGAAAAAAGAATTCATTCTGAAGCTCCCACCTTGAAAGTACTACAGGTGAAGCTAATGGCAGAGGTCAGCAAGAATTAAACCCCCACGGGATGAAAGATGTCTCATGCCTCATCTCTTTGGATGAGTTCTGACTGCCTGCAATATGTCCTTGTTACAAAGACAGCACTGACTGCTGATTTATACAGTGCGAGTAATGCTTATAATTTTGTGTAACCTGATTAACTGAACAGCTAATTAATGAGAAACAGAATAAACACTGGGGAATCTGAACTGCAGGAAGCAAGAGATTTGTCTTAGTAGAAAAATTCTCATCCTCCTCCTAAGCTCCTTTTTCCCCCATGGGTACAGCAGGGATGCTCAGACACAGCTGGCTAGAGAAGGGGCTCACATGTTTATTTTACTGTATCTTGTTTCTTGGTGCTGACTTTGATGCTTCCCTTTTGAACGATGTTGTTGTACTGATTGAGAGGGACTGCTCTCAAGTGCTAAATCATGATATAACCCCCCAAAAAAAAACCCACTACCCCAAACCAAACCAACAACAGACAATGAATAAAACCACTTCAAGTAAAACATAAGCAAATATAGACCAGGATACACACATACACATATGGATCTTATTTTTAGTCTGTTGGTATTATCATGGGGCAATGATAATACCATTGCATATTTGCTTAAACAAAAGAATTGTGACAGAGTAAAAGCGAAGTTCCTAAGCATCTCAACTGCAAAATTTGCCAGCTGGGTTCAAAAAATGTATAGTGTACTAAAAATATGGACAGCAGGATAGAAAGAGTCATTTGTTATATGCCCCTGTTCCCTTTAAACATGCTAAATTTTAATGTGTTAAAATGAAAATATCGTTGGTGAAATTCTAGCTAAAGAATTAGCAGCATAATCATTTTTTACTTATGGGGTTTAGCATTAACATATTTGTGTAAATATTCAGGATCGCATTTAGTAACACCACAAGTGACAGATTTATAATCTTGTGAATGCTTTAATGAACTTCAGGAACAGAAATATTCTTTTTTAGTATTATGTATACAGACTTGTCAAAAACAGCAAAGCTAGAAGCACCAGAAAACTACTTCAAAATTACACAAGAAATTGTTTGGGGATCACCTGTTTTTTTGCTTGCCTGTCTGAATCACAGCCTAAACATAACTGTTTCCTCACTCCAGACTGAATCTGCTATAGGTGAAGGGTCTGGAGGCTTATAAACTTTCCCCTACAAATCTCATATTGCTCATTTCCTGTCAGCTCACATCTTAAAATGTCATTCTGTCTGAATCACCTTATACCCTTCCTATAAACATGCCCATCTGCTCACTGGTGGACAACTGTGAAGTGAATGCTAGTTGAAGAAAAGACTAAAGAAAAAACCAGAGACAGACTTCCACAGGTGCTCCTTCTCCTCACACACGATCCACCCATCTTCACATCTCCCATGTAAACCCTCTCCTGCCTTTGGGGGCTCCCTGGCCCATGCAGGAGAAAACTGGCATGACTTGACCAAATAAGAGGATACTGAACCAAACAGAAATGTTTGGTTTGCTGAGACCTTCAGAACATATTTTCAAAGGAGATCAGTTCCTGCAGCCTCCTGATGGGAAAGAATTAATCCAGTACTGAAAGCTGACCATTAACACGATGCTAAAACAGTCTCAGACATGAAAGAAGAATAAAGGAAACTATCTAGACCCTGCAGGCTCACCCAGGGCAGCATAGCGTGGATTAGAAGTGGATGCCTTTTTTCCTGACGTAAATGAGGGATTGCTCTCGTGTCTGCTGAATGTGTAACCCAGGGGCCAAAGGCAGGGGAGGGTGACATGTTTAGGGGGAGCCTACTCAGTCATGGAGCTGGTGTGTTTTCAGCAGTTTCTCCCTGTAATAGAATCATAGAATTGTCTAGGTTGGAAGGGACCTTTAAGATCATCTAGTCCAACCATCAACCTAACTGTGATTTAAAAAAAAAAAAATATTAAAAAAACCCCAATACCCCCCCCCTAACTAAAATATGTCTCTAAGCACTATGTCAACCCATCTTTTAAATACTTCCAGGGATGGTGCCTCAACCACTTCCCTGGGCAGACCATTCCTATGCTTAATAACCCTTTCAGGGTAAAAATTTTTCCTAATATCCAACCTGAACCTCCCCTGGCACAACTTGAGGCCATTTCTTCTTGTCCTATCACCCATGACTTGTGAGAAGAGACCAATCCCCACTTCTCTACAACCTCCTTTCAGGTAGTCAAGGACTTAGATCCTCATGCTAAAGTATTATTGAAGTGAAAACAGCTGAGGAAGGAAAAGAAAACATTTATTAGTGATTATCTTGCTTTATACATCTGGGGAAATAATCCAAAACATCATGACTTTCAGTGGACATAGAGCTTTACAACTGGCTGCAAAGTGAGCAAAGTGAAGCCAAGACGGAGAACTTTTTGACCATCTTACCTTTCCTACCTCTCCCCAGGGAGGAAGGGTTCAGATCCTATGAAGGGCTGAATGATCTGGCCTGAGAATTTAATTGGAATGAGCAAGCAAACACTCCACTTGAAGATAGTGCCGCCAAAGTCAGCTGGAGCACTCTCCTTGATATAAAAACCAATGTACTCCGGGGCTTGCCTGGCAGGGTTGGTCACCACACATTTTACACCCACCAAGCACAAACAGACACAGCTACACCTGATGGACTGTTTGCCTCCTTAGAAATCTAAGAGCAGGCTTGCAGAACGCAGTGCATGAGTTTTTGCTGCCATTTAAAGTGCTATTGAAGAACTATTTTGCCAACTGATCCTCCCAGCTGAAGTGGCAGCTTTTGTTAGAAGACTGGAAACAAACAGGATAAAAATGCAAGAAGTTAATTGCATCTAAAACAAAAGGGTGGCTTTGAAACTACTAGTTTTAGTGAAAGCCAGGAAGAGACCAATTTCTGTAGTTCTTCAGGGAATGAAATCTACCTGTTAAGAGGTCAACAGAATGCACCCACATTATATTCACAATGTTGAAATTGCACATTTATAATTTTACTTGACTTTATAACTTTCATTTTTAATTTAAGCTTAACGTTATAATTTTAATATTATAAATGGACTTGCTTTCTCTTCCGCATCAGGTGATCAGGGCTATGTACTCTACCACCCGGTGGGGGAAGAGAATGAAAAGTCTTTGACATTCTTGTCCCAAATATGTAATCAAGCCAGGAACAGCATTACATCCTCATCATGCCAGTCCTCATGTTCCAGTGCAAACATTTATGTGCTCTGAGCAGACAGATTCTTAAAACTAGAAGTGCTCTGTCAAGAAGCCATTAGAGGGAAAAGGCGAAATCTTGGAACCTGTGTGACGAGGTAATAGGTTGTATGTTTTCTTTGAAGACAATACTGAGCTGAAAACCATTATGCTACTAAAGATGACACGTTTCACCTGAAACCAGTGGAAACGTTAATTCCAGAAATCTCTCAGGAGTGGGTCTCATAATAGTTTGCCTGCCCAGATTTCCCTTGTCACTTGAACTAAGTAAAAATGCCCTTCACTGCCTGTCTTTGATCAGTAGAGAAGCCTAATCACCATTATTCAAAGGTCCCATTTCATTACAGTTGTAACAACACAACACTGGCTAGCTATACAACATAGGCCTACGTACAGCTGCAGTTTGAACAGCACTTTAAGATCTTTGGAAATGAAAGGTCCTTGTTCAAAAAAATTTATTTTTGTTACTGTAGGTTTTGTAAACTTATTTATTTAAGAAAATGATAAAATTGGCAATACTGCAACTCAAGATTGGCTGGTTTTTCATTTACATGGTTTATCATTCCATTTAGTGCCACGAAAATCTCAGGACCACGCCTATACGTACTAGGAATTCTGTTTCAAAGTAAAACATAAACAACAGGGTTTTATTATAATACCCTGACACTTATAATGTGATAAATGCACAGCAGTACAGATAAACTGTCAGAATTAATTGTTCACATGAAACACTGCCTAATAAAAAATAGCTATTAATTATTGTGAAAATGTGAACACAGGGCAGATAGCTAATCAGAACACTCAGCCCACTTCTTCGCCCATTTCTCTTTAACTAGCAGAGACTATTGATCAATAGACTGAGACTCTTCCAGACCTTTACTGGGTTGGGATATTAAACTTAAATCTTAAGGATTGTAATAATAGCTGACTGTGAATGAGACCCGTAAGCCACAGCTTATTTTGGAATTAAAAAAAATAAATAATCAAACCTCATAATTATTTAATAGGAAGGAATTTCTGAATATATACACACACATTTCCAAAGAAAGTACATGTTATACTTCCACCTGCTGGCCACCTGCCTGGAAGATTACTCAGATATCATTCTGTTAGGTGGAGTGAGAAACTCTTCAGGAAGAGAAACTCTTTCAGGAGAGAGAAACTTCCTTTCAGGCAAGGCATCACAAACCTGATAGTTCAATTTCCTATTGAAATATAAACTATTCTAAGACAAATCGTCTATTTTGTTAAAACTGCAGGTTTTTTTTAACATAGTTTTCCAAAGAAAAACTCCCTCCCGTTTCTGACTATAATCCTACCATATGCCTGAGCAATGAGCAAGAGGAAGCTTTACAGTCCTGGGAACAAAGCAAGGACTGGAACACAGCTTGCAGAGATTCCAGCTCCCTTACTTTCCAAATTATGATCCCCTGAGAAAGCAAGCTAAGAAATCCCTTTACCTGGCACAACTTGTCTTTCCCAGTGACTGAGCAACCTTTGAAAGGAGAAATGTACCTGGGGTGAAGGTGTTCCTGTGCCTCCCCAGTGCACATACACAGCAAGAATGGTAGTTCAACTACTAACAGCCCTACAGAATCACAGCTCTCTTAACTTTTGGCTTCCTTAAAAAAGATCTTTAAGCTGACACAATCTGTACCTAATTGAAATGCTCTTAACTCTTCTGGAAGTCTGTAGCATTGTGGATTTCCCCCAGCTATGACCAAAAGGATAAACAAGATGCAACTTGCTCCACTCAAGCTATTTTTCCTTCCCAAGACACTGCTCAAAGAGAAGCTTGATGCTTTCATGACTTTACCTGACTGATCCACATACTTTTGTTTTCATTTTAAGAGTGCAGTACTTCCTGCTTTTAAAAATTCACTGATTTTATGACCAAAGTGAAGTGTGGGAAAATCTTAACCTACCCAGACCGTGAAGTGTCAGGAGGCATGCAAGTTCAGGAAGATGGTAAACATCACTGAGCACATGACAGGAGGTACATTCCCATATTGGGATGGGATGGCATGAGACACTACTCCCCTGTTTCTCAGTATTTGCTCAAAATTAATGATTTAGGGTTGATGTTGACTTCAAAAAAAATGATTATGAGTGGACAAAGGGAAGCAACAGGCACCTAAGCCATCTCAAGAATGGCCAAAGACTGCAGGGGCAAATAATATTCTCACATTAATTTTAGATACTAACTAAAGATAGGTTCCTGTTTTTCCAGTTGAGATTTCAGCATTGAAGTAAGAGCCTGAAGCCATGAAAAAGAGATGTGAAAAAGCAGGGCTAATTTTGTAATGCATTAAGCTAGAAAGGCGTACTAGAGCACTGAGAAGAGTGCATTGACCAATGTTGTACTTTTTGATGTCTCTTGTTACTTTCTTAAACCACTGTTATTAGGCTTCAAGTTTTTATTCAAAATAGTCCTGCAAATTTATGGCATTCTTCTCCTTGTATAAGAAGCTTCAAGCTTATAGGTGCTCTTTCCAAACACCTAAGAAACACCGATGGCTTCGACAATCATAAATTTAATCTCTTAGCACAATATAAAAACTAATTTCTTCCTGTAAGTGCCTCTAACACCATTTTGGGAACTTTACCTTTGGTGAGACCAACAGCAACATTCCAAACAAAAGGAGTCATTAACGTTTGTCTAAGATGTGTCTCAATAAGCCCTAGCCCCACACACCCAAGAGAACACATAAGGCAGGTCACATTACCACAGGCATGGTACTAACCTAGAAGAAAAGCTACCTCCACATTCAAGAACATAAAAGAAAGGATGGCAAAGAAATACAGACTATGGCTGGGCTACAGCATGTGTGCACAGCAACTGGACGTGATGGAAGCCCATGTAGTGTGAAGACTTCTGGAGCTTTGTCATCTCACTACAGACTGCCAGCCTTCTCTCTGGAGTAGGAATGAAGGGCTATCAGATTTGAGTACAGCAAGAATAGTGGGGTAGGGCTGTGGGAATCTGGGAGGAATACGTAAACATGGGAAAGAGAGAAAAGAAAGAGAATCATGGGAAATGTAACAGCGTAGTGACTCAGGGTGAAACACTGTCAATACAGTGAGTGATTTGGAGGAGAGGATGACAGAAATACTCCAGGAAGCGAGCGAGGTCATTTAAATCTCCCTTCTTTACCCTCCTGCTGCCCACAATGTAAAAGCTAAAAAAACCCACAACCATTTAGATAAATGCAGCTGACTTTGGTAAAGGGCAGTTCCTCATTTTCTTCCCTTTCCTTGCTGTCAGGTCCCCCAGTCCAGCACGGTTCATACTTGAATGAAACACCCTTAAAATCAACAGGGCTTCAGTTTATGAGAACGTTGTCCTGAGCATCCTACGTTTTTCACTCTTTCCAACAGAATTACTTAGCAAATCTCTCTCCAGCTACCTGTAGATACGAATTCATCAATGGGTTTTCAAGAGACAGTAACTTGGCTTACAAATGGCTTGCTATTTTCTGAGCACTGTGACCCAGGTCATGTCAAACAATTCTCTGAGGCATTTGTTCTTTTATGACACAGATCAGCCAGTTCCTACTGTATGTAACAGTTCAGGCATTAGCAAACTAGCAATCACGTTTCCCTAATGAATCCCATTTATTAACACTTAGTTTTCTCTTCAAGTGCACCATCTCTAGTTTATTACACAAATTGGCTAGAATAGGTGGTATCTGCTAGGATACAAGAAAAGTAACTTTTGGGAATGGTATAAAGTATAAAAAATATATAAATAAAAAAATATATAAAAAATATAAAAATATTTTTTTAAAGAGCCACCTGTCAAATCTCAACATGCACTTCTTATGTAGCTTTGCTACATGAAGTTAGATGCCTGTATTTCTTGTGTTTGAGTGCTTGCCTTGGTTCAGCTAGAAAACTTTCTACCCAAATTAGATGGACAAGGAACAAGGTCAAATTTTTGTAGCAGACTGCCCACAGAATTTGTAAGCTGTCAACAAGATCCAAATACACAAATACAATGTAAGCCTTTGTGTTTAGGCATGGCTCATTCCTCTCAGGCAGTCATCTGTCTCCTAAGGCTAAGTGATAGGCAACATTTTTCATCTCACTTGGGTAACTATCCTTCAGGCTATTTTGTTGGAGTAATTCTGGTTGTCACCATGCACTTTGACAGCTCAGATCTCTGAACTATTCTGGGAAATCTCTCAGTTGTCCACTTTTGTGCACTCCCAATTACTGTAAGTCCTTAGAAGTAAAAGACTATCTTGGCTTTTGCAACTGCTGAAGCTTGAAGGAGATGGAAACATAGCTGAAACCCTTCTTCTGGGCTCTTTAAAGTACAGCGGCTGCTTACAATCACATTCTTCTTAACCTGTTTTTCTCACTAAAGTGACTGTCAGCTGCTAAATATCACTCTCATCTGCCTGGCAGATCATTTCCATTACCCAGAAGTTGCTGTGATTTCAGTAACATATATTAGGGAGGACACTGCAAGTCATCAGTACTTCTATTTCCTTCCACAGAAGCATTTTAGGTGAACGTTAATAACAGCAAAAAGACTAAAAAACTAAAGACTTCCTCTGATTTACCACATAAGAAAAAGAAAACCAAAAAAACCAACCCTTCTAAAGGCATCTGGGTCTGACTCTTGCAGATTGCTCTGCAGTTCAGATTCAACAGACCCTCCAGCGGTACACTGCAAAAGCAGAGTTGATTTCACTTGACTAGAAGAACTTAGGCTCACACCAAACTTCTTGTTCTGCCAAGGTCAAAGGCACTATATTTTTATAACTTATTTTCTGACAACTTCCATTCCAGTGAAGGCTACAGTGATTTTATCAGTGGGTGCTTGCAAAACCCTACCAAAGGAGGGCATGTAGTTCAACAGTCTCAAACTCAAGAACTCATACCTTTGAAGGGAGTAATTATCTGCACAGCTTACACACAAAAGGAAATAAGGCAACTGCAAACCACTCTCATGACCACTTCCTGCACAAACTTCAGGTTTCATCCTGTAGTGGATAAGGCACAAGCTAGAACAAGGTACTTCTGGCTGCCCTACTTATTTTTGTCAACTTTTTCTGAACTTTAGAATCCTCTGATGTTACATGCATGCCCTCTTCCCACCAAAGGCATTATACTGCAATTATAACACTTTTATTCAACAGCTCCAACGTACTTTCTTCAAGTAGTAACTACTATTTAATGCTTGTCTTCAAGTGCACTCAGAAATGGTTGTTCTGACTCAGAATATGCGATTTTTAAATTCGGGTACTTTATATTCAAGACAAGCAGACTTCATAGTGGCAAAGGCTAGAGACCTCATACTGTCCTGAAGTATGAAAGTTTATCATCACTGATGTACACCATAAATGATCACCATGTCAGAAAGCTTGAATATTTCCTAGAATTATTCTGCCTCATCATTCAAAAACATTTAAGTTTTAGCAGATGTATTTCCTATATAAATAACAGTGAGAAGCCAACAAAGAATAAAGATGTTTAACAGAATAAAATTCCAGACTAGCACTGAAAATTATCCTCTCAGCAGAATCGATTTGTAAACTGTATAACAATCAATAACACAGAACATTATTACAATGCTTGTCTCCCACTTACCTAAAAGATTTCTGAATTGAAGCCTGCAATAAGCATGCATTATTATTTTCCTATAAGAAAATGAAATACTAGTGATACTCACTTTTACCAAAATAATTCTTGCTAGCTCTTCACACACAGGCTTTTCTTCTTCCTTCTTCAAACCTTCCAATTCAAACAATGTATTGTAATTTTCCAGCATTTTTGTCATTATCTTGTTGCAGATCTCCTGTTCTTTTATACCTTCAAATCCAGAGGGCACGCTAAAATTGGATGGAACAAAGCAGAGTGTTACAGGTGTTCAACATACAAAAGTTCCCTCACAGAGTCTCTGTAATGTATCAATTGTGGATACAGGCTGGCAAAAAGGGACAGGAAACTTTGTCTGGGAAAGGAGGACCATGTCTATGGTGTTACCAACTACCATGGTTTGTTTTCAGTTTTTCTTACTGATATTAAATATCAAATCTGTTGGTCAAGCTATCTGCTCCACAGAACAGAGGGACAGATCGAATTGAGACAACCTCTAAATGAGTCAACCACCAACTTTGCTAAAAGTTTGGTTCATGACTGCAACACAGATAGCACCGAGGCATTTAAATGCTCAGGACTGTTAATAAGAAGAGTCAGATTCCTCCAAATAGTGGTTTGTGATAACTTCAAAGGTATACAAGAAGGATGAGTCAAAAAATTAAGAAAACCCACATGCTGAGCAGAACATTAAAAGTTAAGATCTTTGCAGCTTCAGGTGACCCCATGCTACACACCAGCTTTCTTAATCTAATTTTTGAGTTCCCGTTTCTCTTGAAGGTAGGCTCATAAGTCACAGTGCTTTTTAAAACATAGAAATGGAAGCTACCTTTTACAAGGCAGAACCAGCAGTATTTTTTGGATAAGGACAACTAGAGGTCATATGAGAGAAAAAATCAACTCAAACTCCCAAAAATTAAGCTAATGCTTTCTGAACTATTTTACAGGAAAGTAAGCTGAAAGCAAACCATTGTTTATTATAATCAGCAATTAAAAATTACAAATACTTATCTACTAAAATTGTAACCATAGTTTATTGGGTCCAGATGCGTATTTCAACAAGAAGGCTCTGAAAGCAGATGTCACCAGGAATTTCCTATCAAAAAATGCCTTCTTATAGGGGTTGCATTCTACTGATCTTCTCGATATTTCACATATGTGCATCCATATGTCAACAGGGAGAGGATGCCACTGCAGTGGAATACATCTCTGTAAGCTTCAGAAGAGAATCTTTATTGCTGTCATTTCAGCATTCAATACATGCTAGAGTTGCAGGCCCTGAAGTTTAAAGGAATTGGATTATTTTATACTGCAAAACATTGCTGACCAAAAAATAGGTCAGTCTCACTGGCCTTAAGTAAATTCACTAATTTCATTAATATGGAACCTAGCCTCAAACTAAGTAAGTAAAATATGGAACAATGTCTGTTGATAGATGTGCATATATACTTGGGCCAATTCACTTTACAGAATATCATATATTCACCAAAAGATAGTAAAAGATAGATAAGCACAAGAAATTGTGCTTATGTGCCATAGTTTGGGCTGGGCTGGCCAATGACAAGATGGCAATTCTGTCCCCACCTCTCATTCCAAGGAAAAGAAGAAGAGATTTATGAGGTTAGAAAAAGCTAAACTACTTTAATGAAATAATAATAATAAAAAATGAAAATAATTAAATAGATACCATATATATGTATATATCTGTATACAAATGTATGCAAAACCGTATCAAGCTCCCAGGAAGATGTTACTGGCAGGTATTAGGAAAGCCCCAGATTGGCCTCAGTGGTGAATGGGAACTAGAGGTAGATGAACTGATCCATCTTCCTCAGGCACCAGTCATCCAAGAGAACAACTCAACAACAAGGGTTGAAGAACAACCCTTGAAGAGGAACCAACCTCACCCCTTCAATCCCTCAGCTTTTATACTGAGCCTGGCAGATGGATGCCATACCCCATTGGTTGGTTTGGGTCACCTGACCTGTCCACACCTCCCCACTGGTTCAAACTCTCCAGAGGGTAAACAACCCAGTCAGGTGACCCTGGTTGCAAGGATAAGCAAGAGCTTCTGCCACTGAAGAGCGAGTTGGCTCTGCTCCACCCCAAACCAGGACAATATGCAATAGGCCCATGTAACCATCCTGATGTAAGAAACCCCCTCTTCCCATGCTAAGGAGTGTGCTGCAGAGTTGGCATGGTGCAGAGCTTGCTTAATAATTCAGGCAAACCCTGGCTATTACCTTCCTGAGGTGTTTCTCCAAAACAGGGTGCCACTAAAATAAACCTGGCACCCCTGTGAACCTCATTGCTCGGAAATGGACTGGAAACATACTAGAGTGAGTTTAAGTCAAAATAAAGACTCCAGACAGCTTCAATGAGTAGAGTAGAATCTTGACCTAAACCACATCTGCGGGGCACTACAGCCAACAGGTCCATACAGGCAACAGCTAACACCCCAAAACTCTTCCTGGTTGAAAAACAGTCCAGCCTATAAAGTTTCCGCAAAGCACACAAACAGCATTTAATTTCTGCACAATTCCATGCCTTTCTTGACCTGCTTTCCACACATTAACCTGTCAGTTAAACTTTAAAAAATCAAATCTGTGAAAAGTCCAACATTTTATTCTGAACAATTCTGTAGGTGTATGGTGAGATGCATATGCAGAACACAAGGTTAAAGCTTATGTCTTTAGCCTTCTTTTATCACCCCTCTCTGAATGTAATCAAGCAGAGCAGCATGAATTGTTTTATTTTAATGGTAGTGTAACCTACTTTAGCCATTGCCGTCTATGTGCCACTTGTACATGCATATTTTATGAAGTTTCTCATTTATTTTATTCCTTAAATTGCTGTTAGTAGACCTCCATTGTGGCAAAGACTATTATACTCTTTGAGCTATCCACTGTGACCTTTTCCTTGCAATAAATCTTCATATATATATATATATATATATATATAAAAAAGATTATGAGCACACAACACCCTACATATTTATAGAAGTTAAACCCCATCTGTTGCCACACTGCATGATCCACAAGTCTAATAGATGGTTCTGAAAATGTGTTCAAAAAAAGAATATCTTACTTTAGCTTTTCTTAATCTGAAAAGTTGCAGAGGAGGACAATGAAGCTGGTGCAGGGCCCGGAGCATAAATCTTATGAAGAACAGTTGAAGGAGCTGGGGCTGTTTAGTTTGAGGAGGAGGAGGCTGAGGGGAGACCTCATCACTCTCTTCAACTACTTGAAAGTACACTGTAGAGAGGTTGGTGCTGGTCTCTTCTCAGAGGTAATTAGTGACAGAACAAGAGGGAGTGGCTTCAAGCTCCAACAGGGTAGATTTAGACTGAACATTAGGAAAGAATTTTTCACAGAAAGAGTGTTTGGGCATTGGAATAGGCTGCCCAGGGAGGTGGTTGAGTCACCATCCCTGGACGTGTTTAAGAGTTGTTTAGATGTAGTGTTAATAGGGAAATATGGTATAGGGGAGAACTTTGTAGAGTAGGGCTGATGGTTGGACTCGATGATCCCAATAATAGCTACAAATTTCAACTCACTAGAGAATTCCATTTTATGAGAAAATATTCTTCACACAACCACCTTCATGATACACACTCTACTCCTTGGAAATTTTTCATATTCTTTTGTGAAGACCTTATTAAAACATTTCAGCAAAACTGTGTTTATAGTTATGGTTCCTTTATGTCTAATTTGCATGTTAATTTGGCAATATAACTGTGTTGCTTACAGAGGCAGATGCACATCTTATTCCAGTTACAAAATCCTCAATGGCAGGACTTGGATCCCCTTATAGGCACGCATGCACGAACTACTTCAGTAGCAGCACCAGAAACAGTAGCAGAATATGGGTTTCATTACCAGAAACACATTTTCTAGTAATATGTTTATGCCTAGAAGGGAGGCATAAACCTCTATTTTCTGTGTTCTTTTCTACAAGAAAAATCATTGATGGGTTCAGGTTTATTTTGGAGATTTGAGCTGGAAAACTCCCACTGTGTTCTCGCAGTAGCTTGCAAAGTCACTAGCTAGATACATAGCATAGTCAGCGACAGAAGCAAATTCTCTAGTGTCCTCCCTTTGATTGCTCAGACACCATGCCCTTCCTAGAGAGATGCTCAGAGCGATCTGTTTGCAAAGCACAGTGGCTCCACATTAAGTATTTGGAAAAAACGTGCTTTGTCTAAAGGAGGCACCTGCATTAACAGCACCTGACTCAGACAAGCAGGTCTGAGGACCAAGGAGCATAGAACCACAAGTTTTACAGGACAGTAAAGACTGAAATTATTGGTGAAGCCACTTTAAAGCAGAGAAAGCAGTAGTTCTCAGAGTTAAAAACATTACTTAGGATTAAGATCAAGTCGTTAGCCCTTCATTTCAAAACATGACACCCAGCAGTATTTTACACTTCTGCTCCCTGTCCTACCAGCATGACTGGCCCACTCACCACAGCTCCACAGCACTCATGTCTATGTCATCCAGTGCTCACTTATTCTTTGGGCTCTTCCAGACCACTTTAAGCCAAGAGCGTGTCTGCTTCCATGGGGATGCTCAAGAAAGCTAGTCTCAAACAAGTTAAACCACGTCAAAGTCCTGTGTCACAACTCTTTCTCAGAGCTGAAGTGACCTGAGGTCAGATTAACGCACTGTGAAATAATTACTTACATTTCGTTTGTTATTTAAATGAGTTTACCTCAGGGTTCCTGTAAACAAGCTCTAACAGGCCAACTGCGGAGTGGGCTCACGAGAGAGCAAATTGCCAGCTGAGAGTTGTGCAGTAACACACCCAAACATGAATGCATCTGGCACAGGGCAGGCTCTGTTACCATCCACCACATCTGAGAAACTTGCTTCAAGTGGACACTTGGACAAGAGGGCCAGGAAGACTTGGGATATAGTCATCTGCCTGTAATAAGCTGGACTGAGATCACTGAACCGATTTCCCCAGGCAGCAACTGCTGGCAGGTCCCTCTCACAACAGGGAACCAGTGACTTCCATGAGAAACCGTGCATCTCATTACGAATTCCCAACAGTGTTTGGCCCTACCCTGTCTGAGATGAAGAACGCACATTACCATTTCCTTAAGTGGCTCTGCAGTAGTAGCTTGCATGGGATGACATCACTGTAATCCTAATTTACAAACCACTGAGGGTTGTACGCTGTGTCTTCTCAGACTGCTTCTTCTGCTGTACAGTACCTTTTGTAGAGGAGCACCACAAAGCCCCCTTACCATTCTCCTAGGGAATCCCACAAGAGAAGTGACTTGGAGGACTGGGCTTCCTGGGCCTATAAGAGCAGACTGTAGCCTAGCACCCACCAAGGAAGAACATCATTCCCTTCTCTGAACATTTCCAGACAGGCTCTTCAAAAATGCTCATTGTGATTGTATCTGGTCTGTACTGTTGAGCTCAAACACCATTTTCTCTTGCACATATTAGGAAAAATAGGAGAACATAGAAGTCTATCACTGAAAGGCTCAGCAATATAGTCCCCTATGCACTTTCCAAAGACGAGACAAGCACTTATAGGTATTTAATATGATTATGGATGAGAACATTTATAGCTTTCCTGTATTATGGTTGATGCTTTAAACTTGCATCATAGGGTGTAGCATACTGAATTCTTATGAAAAACAACTCCTTACCCTGCTGGTAAATGCAGTATTTAAAATGTACACAAACCCTATAAGAAAGGTTATGTTGCATACTCCAATTTGCAGTAATGAATGTTAGAACAACAATTTTCAGTTCTCACTTTGACCCTGATCTTGGACTTATAACTGTTTTTAAGACTGATATAGGATTGGGACTGCACTGCCTGAAAACAAAGTCCATTCACATAATGTTTCAAAGGACAACTTTACTCACTGGGCAATTCTAGTTCAGCCCCTCTGCTTTCACTTCAGCTTCATATACCCAATTTGTGTAGGCTTCAAAGCTGCCACAAACCAAGGTAAGACATTTATGCAGAACTTTAGATCAGATTTTAATTATTACAAATTCAGCAACATACTGGAAATCTTTTCGAATCTCTGAAATACCTACAGCTACCCTACAGACAATCTACACTTTCTTCATACCTAAAGACAATCTACATTTTCTCCATACCCAATGCTTTCTTGTACAACCCTTCAGGTAACTTCTATTACATAGTCAGCATAGAGAAATAACTGCATCCAACTAGGATTTAAACTTGATACCTGAATTTGCCAATCACTTCTGGGTGGATGGAGCAATCCTTCACAACATGCTTCATCTCTGTTTCAATGAAACACAGTCAGATTAGTGAGAGGTTGAATGGTGGAGGCCACACACAGATCACCCTTTGAGACAGAGCTACAATAAAGGGTGCAAATGGATCTTCTGCTTACTCTGTAACTGGTAGACCTCATGTCTCTTACCATCCTAACCAAAGGACAGCATGAGTACAGCAACCCCTCTGACACTCAACTCCAAGAGAGCAGAGGAAATGAGAGAAACCCAGCCGGTCCTTTCCTCCTCCTTCAGCACAAGCTGTAGAGCCAAGCAGAGACACAGAGCAGGCCATAACTAAAGCTACAGCTCTACAAGTGCTGGAATTCATGTCAATGGCCAATAACTCCTTCCACAAGTAACCATGATGCAGATGCTATTACTCCACACAGATAAACCCAAAAAACAACTATTTGTGTTCCTATACTTCCATGCTGATTGTTCCTCAAGGGCTGTATTCCTCTGTATACTTGACCTTTGGCTTCCATCACAATAAATCAGAACAACCCAACTTGGAAGAAAACAATGCACTAAATCTCAAAACATCATATTTTGCTTTTTTAAAGCTATTTGACCTTGCCCTTTGCATCTTCCTACATCTTACATCACAGTCATTGCAAAGAATGCAAATATCCATTTTCTCCCATCTTCTATTAATTAGATATTAAAAAAAAAAAAAGCACAAGATAACCTTTCCCTAGAAAAGAGCCAGTGCAGTTTGTGAAATAGCAAGTAAGGGAGCAGGGGAAGTAGTGGAAAAGATAGAGGTAATAAGGGTTTAAAGTTTTGAAGATGAGATAAATTACTGAGAACATAATGTAGAAAAATAGAATGAAAAGAGAATTAAAATGAAATCTAAATGTCTGGAAAATGGCTCAACAGTGAGATTTATTCAATTGTTAAACAGCTTCGGTTATAGAGTAGGAGATAATATGTTTAAATAGCTAAAACATCACTAAGAATACCTTGTAGAAGGTATAATTGGATGGGCTTTATATTCTCTGTCACTGTGCATTAACTACATAGACTCCAATGCTGATTTTAGACATGAGTGTGAATTTCTGAGAGAAAAAATCTCAGACCTTCCAGCTCCAGTAGTGTAATTGCTGCCAGCCTTCTTTCCTTGTCCTAGAGAAACACCCATGCATTGCTCTGAACAAACAATTCAAAGTGAGAAGAACATTCGCTTCAACTACCTGCTGATACTTCTGCAGCTGGTCTCTCCAGGGGCTGCCTGTAGTGTAAGACAGCCCTTGTCAAGCAGGCGTCAGGCAGCCTTATTACAGAGCTCTGAATTGCATTCTGAGGAGATCTCTCTGGCTGTTTGGCCAACCAGCTGGCTAAGCCCAATGCCTAAAGTTCAGTGCTGCAAGTTCCTTCCTGCTTCTATCCAGTATTTGTTGATACAGATGGTCATAGTTCCAGAAATTTGAGACTGCATCCATTAACACAGGAGAAGAGGGTATTTGAAGTGTTGTTCACAATCTTGGTGTATGGACCAAGTCCTGAGACTACCTCGAAAATATCAAGTCCTGATGAAACACGTAGCTGAATTACCAGATGGTCAAACTTAGTTTAAATAAAAATCTACATCCATAATTCTTACACATTTGTCAAAAATGCAACAACAATGCAGCTTTAAGAAGTATGCTGTGGTTTAATCTTAGGAACGCCAATTGCAATTACAAACTGCAACTCCCTACATTCTATACCAAAAAGTACGCAGAGTTATTTTTTAAACTTTCCTGAATTAAAATGATGAGTAAATTAAAAATTATTCTAATAGCCGCTTGGGAGTTTGATTCATAGAGATTTAGCCATTGGACTCAAAATCTTCTAATTTATTTTGTTTGTTCTTAGCTCTACTAATACATTTAGACAGAAATTCTCAAACTGTTCATACAAATGTAACCTTTAAAAATTGTTTTGTTTTGCCTTGTTAGAAATTTGCAGCATTGTGCTTCTACTAACTTTCATATTCATGTGTTCCTGCACGTACTACTGTCTTTTGAGATACCCTTCTTTTAGAGAAGAAGACAATTGTTTTGAAAACATGCTTTATCTTTTTTGTATTAGCACAGCAAATGCTTTAATCCCGACATATTCACCTTCATCATCCATGAGCAACATCTTAAGACAGTGTAGTCTCAAGGACAAGCTTTGGTTCAAATGTCTCATTTCCACATGTTCTCTCCCTAATCAATGGAAAAAGATATGCTCCTTTAAAAAGAGAGTAGGCCGCATTTACTCTAGGTATGTCGATCTGGCTCAATACATTAGAAGGAACCTAATTTCTTTGTTTAAATAAGTCTACTTCTTTACACTGACTACAGAGGCAGCCTAGGGAGTTAGTCTCATTAGGCAATTCATCTAATTTAAGTCTCTCATTAGGCAACTCCGTGTTATTCCAGTGAGTGAAATTTTAAAAGGATCAATATAAATCCGACATTTGCTACAAGGAGTTCACTTGTCTCTTTTTGCTGACATCACACATCTTCCAAGCCTGAGGACTGAACCGAACTACCTACCTGTCTCCCATGTCACAGATCTTGGATGCCAGCCAGCAGGTGTATTACAGACAAGACCAGGGAGAAGATGCAAATGGTGCACTGCATCACAGCAGCAACTCGACAGAAACATTCTTACTCAACTGTGCTCTCACACCTGTTCTTCTCACTACTGTTGCAAGCTCCCCTAGAATGTACAACATATTGTCTTCACCACAAACACCAAAGAACTGGGCCCAATGAAAGATACTTGTAAAACTAGTGAGTCCAGTAAGAAGTCTCAAGAAGCCAGTAGAACCCCATAACTCCCAGACCAGTTTCTAAAGCCTAAAGAGCCTGGAATTATCAGCATCTTGAGGACAAACACCAGATCACAAATCTGCAGAGAGTATAGAGTATCCATTTCTAGAAATTACACCTGGGTGCTGCATAGGAGTCCTCTTCCTCCAGGTATCCCTTCTCAAAGCCTTCTGCAGAGGAGCATCTATATTATCTAATGGCAACGGAAGAAAGCTGTATGAGCACAAGTTTCCTTGGACTTACATGGTCTGAAGGCCTTTCATTACTATACTCCTGCTCTGCTGTCAACACAGCCATAGAAATCTGACCAAGAGGTTAGCAAAACAGTGAGAGGAGATGGAAGAGCAACTCAACTCCCATTCAGCTCAAACACAGCCTTAGCACTAAGATTTATCACAAAGCCTTAGTTGTTGCCTTCGTTTGATCGCCCTAAAAAATTAGGGTTCTGAGCCATCTGCTCTGTTACACTCTCCATCAACATATGAGGAAAACCCTAACTTACTGAAAGCAGTTTGGTCCAAATACAGTGGCAAGATTGCACAGGTTCATCCTGTTCTCTACATGATGTTCAGCAACCTTTATCAGGAACTGGCACAGATACTTCAGCAGACAGTAATGAGCATCAGGCAGTTCTTTGAGGAGTTCCTTCAAGTTACTTTCCTTCTGTGTGTCATTTCTCGCATCTAGGAAAAACAAGAGAAGAAAAAAAACATATGTATATGGTTTTCTACATTGCTGCCAATTTACTTATGTGGGTGAGCAAGCAGTGGGAGCTACAATTTAGTCTTCTCTTCAGAGACACAGGATCCTCCAAATTTTCCTCAGGAAACGTGCACCTTTCTGTTGAGGCTCACCTTGGCTACCGCTGGCACTGTTTCATGCACACCTTTATGTTGTAACTGTTTCCCTGACAGGAACCAGCAGTGGCTGTAGCTAACAGCGCTGGAGCATGTTTATTCCCACCCAGTACGTGGCCATATCTGCTTTAACTCCAGTTCTACCAGATCCCCCGCTTCCACGCTTCTTCTGGATGTTATCTCTGCTTCCCAAACCCCATCTCATACTCGGTTTTAGTTTCCCCTCCCATGAAAACCTTCGAAAAGAAGAAAGCAAGGAGTTTCCTGAAATGCAAGTGTTGTTAGAATAACAGTACTATAGTACTTTCACAGAACTTCACTGAATTTTTTTAGAGTTGGAAGGGACCATAGAGATCACCTAGTCCAACTCCCCTGCTGAAGCAGGACTGCCTAGAACTAGAGCATGTAACTCAGGATGACATCCAGGTGGGTCTTGAAAATCTACAAAGAAGGGGACTCCACGACCTCCTTGGGCAGCCTGTTCCAGGGCTCTGGCACCCTCACTTTCTCTGGGTAAGTTTCATTAAAAGCTCAATTTTGTATCTTTTCTCAGAGTGACAACTCTATTTTCAGCCTTAGGCAAGGAGTCCTGCTTACGGAAAAAAAAGGGCTGTTCTGGGCAGTGCTACACTCCATAACGTACCAAAACTTGGCCTGATGTTAGAGAATAGCCTTGTTGTACTGTACAATCTTCTAGGATTTAAGTATGGATAAAAGTTTCCCCAGACTGAACTGAGTAATATCAAAGTATGACCACAGTTGATTTTCTTTCATGCTGGTTTTTGTTCTTTTCTTGTTTTTTTTAAAAGCAAAAATTGCATGAACTTCACAGATGCTGTGTTTATACAGAACCAGGCAGCAAACACAAGCTTGGCTTCACACAGAGCTGCTATTCTTCTGGAATTGAACTCAAAACCTGCAAAATTCTTTGCTCCCCTCCTCGACCCCCAAAACACTTTGCAAAAAGTAATTTGTACCCACCAAAATTTTGGATTTACATATTAATAGAAGCAAAACATTGAGAACAATTCAGTATTTCCTTCCCTTTATGCTAAAACAGAATGCCTTAAGATTTGGAAATATTAATTTCTACTCCCTACCAAAATGAAAATTCACTGAAACCCTTCCATATACAGAGTTCTTGGGGTTTTGTGCAACAGCATTTTCAGACAGAAGACCTCAGGGCCTAAAGGTTTTCCTTCCCAATCTAACTATAAGCAGTGTCCATTAATAGGAGAGCAGCTGTGCATTTATAGTATGTACTTTCTTTATCAGCCTTATAAATTGATGGTGTTAATGCTTTAAAACTGTTGTTGGGTAATTGGTTTTTCCCTAGAGATGTGCTGTAAGACTTTAGACAGTTCTAGTGGTCAGAAGGATGTCTTGATTCACCAAAGCCAAAGCCAGCTAACATTAAATGCTAACCCTCTGTGTTCTCTGTAACAGATTGTCTTGTCCTAAAGTAGCTGCTGGCTTACCATGGGAATACAGATATCCCTCCAATGCTTAGGGTAACAAGGTATTTTTTCATTCAGAGGGTGCTATGATCCTTAGCAAGGAGATTCACCCAGCACTCAACCAAAACCAAATCATACTCAGTCTTTAAGACTCATCTTTAGTCAAGAAGATGTAACTGAGATAGTTCAGCAACCAGCTGCTGCCTCTGCTGTATGCCCTGCTATCAGCACGCAGAGGAGAAGACTGGCAGGAAAACATTCCCATGCCTTGTGCTGTAGGAACAAAGAACATTTTACATTTCCCTAACATTTTTGTGAGGAAAACAAGGCAGAAACAAGGTGGAACTATGAACACAGTGGTAAGGTATGTACAAATGCTTCAGAAGTTTCATCTTCATTTTTACTTCTCATTTGCCAGAAATATTCCAGGGCTGGATTGCACAGTACTGCAGGGGCAGAGTCCTTTGGAAAGCAGTTATCTGTGTAAAATCAGCAGTCTCTACAGAAATATCTGAAAGTGACTTCTGAGAATTCAACCATTAAGTCGCAATATGATTTCTGTTTTACAACCAGACATTCTTGGGGGTAATAAACATGATTTACCCCACATGTCATTTGGAAAACAAATGAGTTTTGTATGTATGTACTTGCCACTTCATACAGTTGAACTTGTGGAATTTCATCTGCTTCCAAGCTCAGGTTTCTTTCCTTATGTGACATGCATAATACAGTACCTGGCGAGAGAAGCCTTTTTTACATGCATGGAGAATTCATTTTATGCATCTGTTTTGGTACCACAGACTTAATATGAATTCAGCAGACCAAAGTTTAAAATGCCAGTCAAATTACAGGAACAGACATTTCAACCAACCGATTAATTATATCCTTTTCTTTTGCAGTTAAGAAATTAACTCCTTCAGAAAAGTCAGATACCACGTATGGATGAAGCAAATGAGCAGAAAACTTATTTGCTTATTCATCACAAATATTTCTTTCAGAAATTTTTTAGAGCTATAAAGAATAAAACCTATCATGACCACTATTATAAATGAATTTGGTAACAGCAAGAAATCTGATTTATAATTTTTACTTCAACTGCAAAATGTCAGGATGCTTCTGGAGGCGGTATTAAATGGAATAACAATAAGGAATTTAATTGGATTTGTGTTTGCACTGATCAAAGTGGACTGGACAGTCTCTGACTCGATTACTAATTATCTTTTCATGAAGCTTAAAGAAAAACAAAACACAACTAATTTCTACAAAGCCAGATCATTAAAATTCACCTCCTAACATACTTTTCTTTAGATAACAAAGCAACTAGCACATAACATTTTCCATTATAAATTGCTTGCAGTTATGATAAGGGAAGCCAAAGCCATCTCAGAAAAAACACACCTTTTCCACCACCATCACACTACCACCTAATTAGGGAATGCCCTTGAGAACTAATTGCCTCTTTGAGGCTCCCACTGGGACTTAAGATTGACAGGTACTTTTCCATTCACTGAAGGATTTTCCATCCTTTCCAAACTAGAAAGATGCTAATAATTGCCACAAAACACTGTGGGCACAGGTTTGCACTCTGACAACAAACAAAGCTATTGGCCTCTTGGCATCAGTTGTATTTAGTGGGTAGGATGTCCCTGTTCATTAGCCATGATATATTATGTGGTGTGGATCAACATCAGAGATGCTTATCGCTGGGCACAGCCAAACCTTTGTTCATTTCTGTACTTTCAAGAACAGAGACAGATATCAGATCATAAGTTCTTGAGAAATTACCCTAATTGAAGGACAGAGAGCCACTGAACGAGATAAGGCATCAAACTCCACTTACTGAGCCATGAAATTCCTTGTCCTTGTGAAATGGGAGAAAGAAAATAGGGCTTTCCTCTCTCTTCCTTTTCCAGTGAAAAACCAAGGGAAGGGACCCAAGCCTTTCTCCTGACACAATCAAAAATTCAAAACTATTTTAATTCTCCTGCCACTGCCACTTATTTAATGTATTTCACCTTTATTTTTAAAAATTACTGTTACAATTTATGGTGAATTTAGAAAGTGACATGCATACACAGTATTCCATGCACTTTGTACATTTTCCAGTACAAGTGTACCTCTTCTATCCATGACCACATTACTTCAAATAAAACAGCTTTTCAACTTACTAGAGAGCAAAAATAGCCTTGAGTCATGAAAACCAATTGCTTCGGCATTGCTCCTTTTGTCCACCTGCTGCACAACTTTTTCAATTTGCTTTGGCTTTGTTTTTTACTCAGGTTTACTCAGCTGGTACTGACCATCACAGAAACATTAGAGCACCAGAGCTGTTTATGGTACCATGTAGACAAGCATCAACTGCACCAAAGCCCTAAAACTCATCAGCCTCAGAGGTAAACCCTTCTAATCAATTATTGTGTCCTGGTGAAGTTAAAAATCTAATTTTTACCAGATAAATATTTTCTAGAATTGCTCAATAAATTGAGGTTTGAATGTAATCATAATTAGCACCAATTTTTAGTAGATCTCTAAAAATCTGTAGTCAAATAGAAGATTATCAATAGCATTATAGACGATACTCTCTGTGTCAAGACTTAGATGCATATTATCTAAGGTTATCAAAATGCCTAATTTTGTGAAGTACAAGCTGTCCCACAGAAGTCAAGACTACACAGTGCAGTCCTTATTCAGTCAGAGTGAGGAGGGTGGCATGAGGCTAAGCATATGCTGCAGTCTCTGCAGCATCCTAAGATGAGACAAACCAGCCTGTCAATAGTGGAAACAGCAGTGCCAGATTTTCAAAGGCAATTCAGGAACCTATATTCAAGTCATATTTCCAGATAAGCCCAGCTACCAACACACTCGTGGTTTTCAAGCACAGCACACGAGGCTCTTTTGAAAATTTTGCCCAATACAGCAGAGAGAAGGAGAAAGGTGTAAAAAAAGAATGAAAGCTAAGGGAAAGGTGCTCTCAAGGCAAAGTCAAAGGCATTTGCTTTTTTATTTTTGGAGCCTGTCAGAAGCCACACGAAGCAGATGGCACCCCAGCAGAGGGCTGTAGGAGAAGCCTAGCTAGACAGGCAGCTAGGAAGGGCCTGAAACCAGGGATGAGATCGTGGTTTCTGGGCTGAGGAAGGGAACAAAACCAGCAGCCTCAGGCCACATTGAGGCTCAGCAGCCAGAGAACACACACCACAGTGTGACAGGAAGAGGGCCAAGGAAACCAGCAAGAGCACCTCAAAGCTGAACTAGGGACTCACTACTGAGGGACAAGTCAAGGACACAGCCCAAAATTTCAGGTGGTCTCTCTAAAAATGTTAATTAACTAGAAACAGGAGCCTCAACAGTGTAGGAGGCACAGAGATATTTCCAAGGGTGTTTTCAGTCTTGTTTAATTTCAGTATACACCCACAGATCACAACAAGAGTGATATATTTTCCAATGGTTCATCCTATTTCTGAACATATTGAGTTTCTTTGACATGCTACAAACACAATCTAATTCCCCACTCCATCCCTATTCATGCTACTCCTTCGCCCTGCAGAGCATGCTGCTTGAACATCACTGAAGGTACGGATGCCTGCAGACAGGTGGGAGCAATTGCTCTGTTCATGTCTCAAATGGTCTGACCCCAAACAACTCCAGCCTGGAAGCACTGAAACTGTATCAGCACAGTGCCATGCCCTAGCTAATTATCTCTGCTGGGAGGCGAGGAAGAGAGTCTAGGGCTCGGTGTCATGCTACCATGTCTGCATAGCTTTCAGCTGCCTTGCATACTACCAGCTTGGAGGGCAGAGAGAAAAGCTTGCATCTGTCTACAGCTATCAACGTGCCCTAGGAAGATAATATTCAGCACATAGGCAGCAGGTTGTCCATTGCAGTACCACTGCACCCACCAGGCTGCTGGAAGAATCCAAGCATTTCTTTCCACCTCCACAATCTACGAGAAGTGGAACTACAGCCTCTCTCTGCCAAGAAGCAATCTGCTTCAGACACCATCCTACCCCAGAGGAAAAAAAATTTAAAAAAATCACGCCTTGTTGCCATCAGTAGCAGAAATGTTGTAAGTCCTCATCACAACAAGGTTGTCATCACATTCCAACTTGAGACCCCTCGCTCTGCATCATTATGGCACTTTGCAGCACTGTATTTATGCTTCATTCCTACATATTGGGAGCAGAGCACTCTCACTCCCTTTGCAGCTCTGCTGAGTGTCGTAGGAAATCCAGTTCAAGAGCTTTTACTGCATAACAAATATCTTCTGCATGTAGATAACATAAGCTATTTCTCTAGTTTGGAACTAGTCCTGCTAACACCAAAGTGACAATAAAAGTCAAAGGAAAAGGTTAAAATCATGCCAGAAGAGCCTGGAGAAGCACAGTGAATCTGGTTTGCCGCACTGCTGCAATTACTGTGGTTAGAGAGTCAGCTCTAATCTATTCATTTTCACACTCATTTATTCATTTTCACAGTCCCTGTTCAGGTTGAAAATCCAGCTCTAAAGTCCCCCAACGCAACCTATATTTTTGGTACTGCTTGTTCATTTAAGTCAAACAGCTGCTAGCTACTAAGTGTTCCCTAAAGCAACCTGTTGAACCAGAAGGGACCTGCTCCTTCTCTTCCACCACCTCCCACCCCTCTCCCAGAAACTAGCAGGGCTGTTCACGGGCACCAGGCATGGCATGCTGTGAGCAGGAGGAGGTACATGAGACAGAACTCGCATCTACCTGCTGCCCACTGAAAGACATAAATTCTCTAGGATGGAGCAATGTCAAGAAGCCAGAGTGATCAAATAGCATTTAACTTAATTAGACTTAATAGAGTACCAAAGGAAAACAGGAGCCCACATTTCACTGTTCCCCTGCTGAAGGAGGGAATGCAACAACAATGACAAAAAGGAAATTCACATGAGGGAATACCCGTCTTTATGCTAAAAAGGAAAAGTATGACAGCAACCTGTCTTGCTGAAAGAAAGTGACCTGTGAAAGGGAGTAAGAGCTGTGCACGCAGTTCCTAGTACGTACAAATGTTTCAAGAGTCAGTGATCACAATGTAAAAGATAAAGAACGAAAAGCCAGAAGGAATAAACAAGCTCAAGCAGGGATTGTTTTATGGGAGCTGCTGATTTCTTCCAGCTGAGGTTTGATGAAAGAAACTTCCACCGCTCTGTAGGCACAGCCTTGTTCTGTATGGGCACTCACAGCTCTGCTCTGCAGTGAAGCCTCAGTCACAAAAGAGATTGTGATGGACACTTTTTACCCCAGGCCTCCCTGCAAGGAGCAACCTTCATATTTGTCAGGCGCTGTGAGGAGACCAGCCAACACAAAGATCACTATCAGTGTGTCCCTGGCCTACACTTAGAACATACATCTCTGATCAACATCATTTACAGAGGGAGGCCTTTCTCAGCTCCCACTGCCCTTCTCCAAGGGCAGAGAAAGAACATCAGGACACACCAAATGGCCTTTACGATACACTGTGTGATGTTTTCTGGAACTGAATAGTCTTGGCATTACGCTGAATATTTATCTAAACAGCAATGTGTCAGGATTGGGGGGCAGCACGCAGAGCTCCGTTTCACCCGACATTGCGCCGGCAGCAGACAGCATGCCAAGCCAGCTGCGTGGGCTTCCTGAACTACCAAGGGGTCAGGTTCCCTCTTTTTCATAAAAGGGCAGATTATTTACTTTTTGGTTTGGTAACAAAGACTATACCTGGAATCAACAAAGGTTACAGCTACAGGTAAAATCTGTAATTTTCAGTCCAGCTATTTTTAACTGGAGTAATCGCTCCCTGACAACTTTTATAGGAAGTAAAGCAATTATGTGTTTTATTCTCAGGCCAAGATCTCAGCTAGCTTAAAAAAAATGCTGATACCAATCCCTGAAAATATTCCAAAGGAACTCTAATATAATCCCAAACAAACATTTCCCATGCAAAGCTTCAACAGGAGGGAATACAGAGATGGTAACAGAGCTTGTAATTGCCTTCACTGTGGACAAGCAGCGAAGTGGCTCCACGTTCAAAGCTATTTTTTAATAACTTGTCAGCTCAGAAACAGCTTGACCTACTTTCCTCATAGTTTACAGAAAGAACACCCATGCATGCACCCTCTTGGTACCATTTTGCAACAAGTACCCTTGTACATACTTCGATAAGTGAATAGATAACTCCTCCAATCCTGCATAGCTGGTTGATCATTTAACTGTAAACAAAAGCCCATCTACCACTTAACCTAATCTGAACCTCACCAAAGTCATCGGTGTCTTTCATAGCAACTCATTTATGCTGTATTTTCTGGGGCACAAAAAACTCCTCAGTTTTCACCAAATTTTACAAAAGCCTTCCCCCTGCCATAACAGCCAATTTGGCATTTTTCAAGTAAGATTATTCTTTTTCTAGTCAAAATTATAAGACTATAACTGGAGCTTATTTTGCAAAATTTAGCTATGAAGAAAGGACTTACTCTTGCAGAATTGGCTTCATAAATCACACCAGTTACATTTTTTTGAAAACAGAAAGCTTGGTGGGTAAATCTGCTAAGTAAGGATTATCTACCTCATTTCCATACAGAGTACTGGGGAGATTGTGCATTTCCTGTGGGAAGCGGGAATGAATGAATGAAACTTTCCCCAAACAGCACTGTTCAAAGTACATCAGTAGTTCCTGGTGCAATACATCAGTATGACCTTTGTGGGGACACAGATGTAGAACAGGAAAGGTGCAACTTAAGCAAAATTTCCACTTAAACGGTGATTTATGAGAAAGAACATTTTTAAATAAAGCTCATGAGTCAGACCTGGTGAAATCTAAAAGCACAGCTATGATCAGAAAAAAGGGACTTTCAAAAACAACAGCACCTTCCTACACAACACTCCCTGAACTCTATCCTTGAGCCCCAGAAAACTTTACTAAATGAGGAAGGTATTTTACCCAGCCCATATGCAACCTGATTACAACTGAAATGCTTGCACTCAAGGGAAGGCACAGAGCTTTTGTCTAATGCACCCTCAATAGCCTGTATGGCCTCAAACAAGAAAGAAAGAAAAGACACGGTTGTGTTCTCCCTCCTCCAGGCAATGTCTAAACTTCATCTCCACTGCAGGCTAGAAAAGTGGAAGGGAGATATCAGGATAAGAGCGTGAGAACTTTGCACAATCTTCCCCTGGGGATCCATGTGAGAGAGCACATTCTGCCTCTGCCTCATGCATCACATTTGCCTGCTTTACTGTAAAGAGCACATCACTGGTAACACTTACCCACTGACTTTGCAGCTTCTTAGGAAGACAGCAAGAAGAGGCATCATCTGCCTCCAGCAAGAGAAAAGCACCATCACTGACCCATACAGTCAAGGAACAGGGCCAGCTACCACCTATTCCACCTAATGCCACCACAGACTGATACAGGTGAATTAGATTGAGAAATTATTTGACAGACAATTGTGCAAGTTTCAGCTTTCTAAAGAAGTGATGCTCTTTCTTTTGGTTGACCCACCATGTGGAAGAATAAAATAAAAAAAAAAAAAGTGAAGAAAAAAAAGCAGTATTCTGTTGCTTGCTATGACAGGGAATAGAACATAAAATCTGCTGTCACCTTGCAAACTGGCTCATTTTCTGAGGGACAATCAAATTACTTAGCAAGAAGTAGAAACTTAGACAATGTATGCTTTGGGCCCAATGGATATTCAATTCGATTAGCAGATGAAGTTGTTGTAACTTTTTCATTAGACTGAAACTGCCAGAAATCACTCTAGCAAAACAGAAGCAAAACTGTATCTGAAAGAGAGTGCAGCTATTGTCTGCAAGTTTGCTCAAAGGAACCATCTGATCATTTCTGTTTATATTCAGCAGATATAACTGGATTAGAAAACCAGAAATAGTCCAGACTTTACCAAAGACATGAGAAACAACCTTTTGTCTCTTGTAACAGAATTGCACATCTGTGAACACTTTGGGGACAGACGAGAGTCAAAGAAAATGCAGAACAAAGTAGGTAAACTAAGAGAGTATTGGTTAAGCTTAGTGCATGACCAATCATTCAAAAAGAAAGCGTGTTGAAGGATGGAGATTTTACCTCTCACTTACCCTGGTAAAGCTGAATGAACCTGGGATGCAAGGCAGAGGTGATAATCCCATCTGGCAACTCTCTCAAAAATAATTTCAACAGACTGGCTGCTGAGTACACATCACCATCTTTAACAAGTTCCACCTCTTCTCCACGCTCGTATTGCAGACGCAACTGTTCTACCATTTTCATGCTGCCGTTTACCCTGAAGAGGCCTTCCTGTGTCATACCTGTAATCATATATCACACATGAGATTAGCTGAACTAAGACATCCCAGTGATACCATGAAACAGATAGGCTGGTGGGAATAATACGCTTGTCATAATTCAAAGGAGGGTAATCAATACAATAAAGTTTTATTTAAAAAAAAAAAAAAAAGTTTCTCCTCCGGAAATCTCCTCCTGTCAAGTAATTGGATGATCAAAATTAACCCAGATCCTGAAGCCTTGGATATTCTTTGAGAATCCACAAAACTCAGTGTCATTGCTGTAACCTTACAACTTTACAAAACAGTTCTGTTATTTCACTTTTGCAAGTAGCCTGTTCCCTTCAGTGGGACTCTGCCAGATTCACACATGTGGCGACTTCCAGATTCACATTGTGGGGGAACAGCTTCTTACCTGTGACCATCACGAAGCAAAAGCATCTGAATGCACCCTGATTGCAGCAGTAACTCCATCATGAGCACTGCAACTTTACGATTGAAGAAAATCTCAGTGAGCAAACGTGTATTTTGGACAACGAGAAGCCCAAAGTATTTTACAACAAAAAAGAAAGAGTTTTGATCACTTCAGGCCAGACATTCCCCTCACAGTAAGGGACATGCAGAAAGAAGGTGACTTCAGTGGAAGAAGCCAGATGAATCATACTGTGTCAAACACCACTTGCTAGGCATACACTAAGGTTCAGAACCTTCAGTAAAACAAGTGCCTAAAGCTGAACTCAGTAAGTTAATTTATCTCTAAAACACTTTCACCTCTAAAATTCTGCCTTTTCTAATACTGTGCGCATACAATTGCTTATTCTTCTTCAGAAGCATAACACTGAAAGGATCAAAATACGTATGGTTTTCATCAGTTCAGAAGCAGTTTGACAGAATGCTTCCAGTTCCAAGAAATCAATAGTGATGCAGCAGTTTGTAGGGAGAAATAACCTCTTTTATTGGACCAGAAGATAAAATAATCTAGTAAGTTAAAAAATAAAAGCACAAGCATGCAAGCATTTTACTTGACTAATATAAGACACTGCTTACAGGTTCTGTATTGCTGTATGCACAACAAAAGTTATGTGACATGCTGTACTGCCATCTTGGGGGAAGCAACAAACACTGCATCTCCATAATTTTCATTTCTGCAGCACCAAGTGAGCAACGGACACAGTCCCCCATACAGACAGAACTTCTTTTGTTCTTTCTCAGTCATTTATGGAAATAAAGAGAGGCTAGAACAGACTGGTAACAGTAATCAGATACTACTGAAAAGCTCTTACTAGTTTGCTTTACCTATAAATTGGAAAATAGGCAGTTTAATGCAAACTTAGTTCAAGGATGTAGCTGCCCAACAGAGTGTTCAGCTTTTACAAACGGGTAGTCAGCTCTTCAGGAGCTAGAAGAGAGACTCTGAAATGGTCTGGCTTTGAAAAACCCTACAACGCCTATCACAGCATCTTTGCAGAATAGGAGTTGTAAGACAAGATTGACAAATACTAACCATAATTCACAGAACACTCTGACCAGAAATAGTTGAATTCATACCTAGGCCTGTGTTAAAAATATCTTCACAGTTAAATTCACCATTAATTCACAAAGTGAACATTAGGCAGGCACAGAAAATCCATTTCAAGAACTTCCCATGTAAGAGGGCACCTTTGAGATGCTGCTTGCACTTTTCAGAAAGAGACTGAATTATATCTTTACTGGGGCTGGATAATCACCTTGGCGTTCAGAAGCACAGATGTTGCTGCAGACTGGAGGACTTGGCTTGTTTAGTTCATATTTGGGAAACAGTTGCCTGGAATTCAAATCTTTTTATGGAACACAGAGCACAGCCCTAAACTTGTAGTCAAGAGTGTTTGTCGATTCTGGTTTTCATTAAACCTAAATGATGCAAAAACTTTTTCCATCCTTGTTCTTTCAGTATTCTAGTAGACCACTTTAAGGCAGGTCAACATCAATCAAGCAAGGTACTGATGTGTAAAGTTAAGATCATGTTTTAAATTTGCACTGTACCTTAATCCAAGCTAACTTTCAAGCCATGTTTGCATCTGTCAGCTTCTAGGGGTCTATCAAGATGTAGACATGGAATCTAAATTTTTTTTTTGCAACTAGGAAATGACACTAACCTTTAGAAAGTAAATACATTCCATGTATGAACCGAACGGCTTATTTTAGAAGAGTGTGCTGCTTCGTAACACTGTAGTTTACCTCTGCAAACATCCTATTAAAAAGTAAGTAAATTCAGCATCAAGGCAGAAGAAAAAAGAAGCAAACCACATACACTATTATCCTTTTCATGTGGTTAATGCCACAACCTTATTCAGCCCCTTTGTACCACAAAAGAGACGGATCCCTCCCTTTGAAGAGTTTAACATAATGAGTGGCTACAAAGCAAAAGGGACTCCTTAATGGAGGCTTACCATGCTGGGTGAGGTACTCCACTATATTCCACACGACTATTGGGATGCCGTTCTTGCTCAGTCCCTGCTGCTGGAGCTCCAGAAGGCTCACACCAAACACCTTTGGTCGGGTCGTGTCCCTCTGCTTGTTCAGTGGAAGCGCAGCTATCTTTTTCATGTCCTCTTTCAATCTCACAGATGATTTGCCTTGCTTAAAGGAGCAGAGGAAAAAAAACCCCATATTAGTCTCAGATGCTGCAGAAATAGCTACCTCATTAAGCCCATCCATCAAAACTGGCTTTTACACTCCAGAACAAGGTTTTGTTTGGTCTTACTTCCTTTTAATCCATAGGAAGATCTCTGCGGAGCAGGAAAATATAAATGAACAGAGAAAAAACTGGAAGAGTAACAGGAAAAGAGTGTAATGAATCTGTAGGATAAGGGAGAAAGACACACTTTTGTATGGAAGATTGTTCCAAGTAATAGGGACTTAGGGGAGATTGCTTTTGTAACTCACACAGTTCACATGGGTTACAAAAGTAACCGGACAAACACAAACAGGAAAAATCCCAATAGCCAGGATGCATCAGAGTTTGAGAGAGTACCCCGGGGAAGGTTCACTGCACCCTCCTTCCAGATGCTATTCCCTAGGCATTCATTTTGGCCATTGCCAGGTGAGATAGAGCCTTATGAAAGATTTCATGTTTTGTTTAGTGTCTGCTAAATCTCAAATTTAATTACCGAGGTTTTAAGGTTAGAAAATGTGCTGGTTTGAGGTAGAACAGAATCAATTTTCTATGTAATATAATCACACATAACAAGGGGAGTGGAAAAAGCACTCCACAATAAACTTAATCACATACATCCCATAGGCTCTTCTGGAGGCACAACATTCTCACAGGTTTTGAGCTGACAGAGAAAACATGAGAGCATAGCCAATTAAACCTAAGGGAATAACAAAACATAGAATTAATTCATAGGACCAACAACAGGCAGAAATCTAAAACAGCATACAGTGCCACAGGTTTGGAAAGAGCACACCTAAGCGTTATTTCACTAATATGGAAAAGCACAGTACAGCTCAGCAAACTTCAGTTAAAGAGTTTCCGTATTTATGAATTTCCTCATGTTTCTGACATCACAATGCAGGAACCAAAGGCAACTGCTACCATGGAGTTCAATCTATTTGTTTAATAAGTCCACCACTATTGTGATGCTTAAAAATTAACTTATTCCAACTGTGCATTATTAACAAGCAGGTAGTAGAAACCTTACACACAGAGAACATTGCACAGTAACACAAAGAAGTGCTCAGACTTTTGCCTAGGTCTTGGTGCTTGACCACTTTATGACGTATTTTAATAAGGCATACATCTTTTATTTTAAACAAACCCTTGAAACATCTTGATTTCTGAGGCAGTATTTTTATTGCAGTTTGTAAGCAACAAGAACATCTGCATCAGTGCTGCTATTAAGCGTGACTGTCCTTCTTTCAGACATAAAATGGTCTGGCAGTTCATGTAACTCATTTTGTTGTGGTTTGCCCATTAAACACAGCTATTTGGAGCACACACGTGTCCTCTAGTTCCAGGTCCTATGGAACACATCTCATCTTCATGAAAGATGTTGCTTGTATAATCGTCGTAAATATATTTTAGTATTTGTGAAACTGGATCACAATGTGTAAATAAAAGCAGCATTACTGTGACAACCTTATAAACATTTATGATAAAGAGTACATACATCAGTGTTTGAACTAAAATTTGACTGACAGTAAAGTATCACATTTTAAGAAGAGACATTCCCATTTGGGATTACATGAATAATGTATGACTTTTACTCCAGGCAGACGCATGCCAAGGCAAAAATCACATAACCTAGGTTAAATTCAGAAGACAGCAAAAATCCTTTGAGCAAGTTCTGAGCAGCTATGATGCTCGGAAGAGCTTCTCCAATTAAGGTCTCCAATTAGCCTCACAACCTTGCTCAGTTACAGGTTTCCAGCCCGTTTCCAGTTCAGCGTTTGAAAACCTGTGTCAGGGAGCGGGATTTACTTGAGGAAACTCACGATTGAAATTTGCAAGAGAATCAAAAGCCATTTCCCACTTCCACTGAAACGGCAGAGGAAGTTTTTGAGCTTGTTTCAGGATCCGGAGAGGATGCCCCAAACTAAAACAAAAAACCTACGCATAGCTACCCAAAAATATACATCTAACCAAAATCAAAACGAACTCACTCCCTCAAAACAACCCCCAGAAACAAAGGCTCAAACGTCACACAATCTTAGAGATGGAAGAGCTGATTTCACACAGGCAAATTTTCTCCAAATATTAATGCAGCTGCTGCTGATCACCAAGACTGGAAAAAGCAACTTAAATCATCTCGGCAGAGCAGCGCCTGGAAGTGCCGCCCAGCCGACATGCCTGGAGTTGAGAAAAGCTATTTATATGCCACAGGGAGGCACTTTTTCAGCTCATCCAACAACCTTAACAGGGGGAACCACGCAGGGCATGTTGCTGGCTAGCCTGGAAAACGGGAAAAGGAAAAACAAACAACAACAACCAAACAAAAAACCTCAAACAACCCACAACCCCAAAAGCCTGGAATCGCCTTTATTAATCTCCACCCTCACCAAAGGCGCGGCAGCTGCTGAGAGGGAGAAGGGGAGCGCCCGGGACGGGGAGAAGGCACCGGGCCCAGGCCGGCCTCTCCTCCCCCCCCACCCCGCAAGAGACCCCGGCGGAGGGAGGCGGCAGCCGGCTGCCCCCCCGCTCCCCACAGCCCTCCCTCCTCCCGCCCCGGCCGCCCGGCCCCTACTCACGCGTATGGCCAGCGCCCCGGCCCCCATGCCGGCCGCCGGCTGGGCCGCCTTCCCGCAGCCCGCCCCAAGCGCCCCCGCCTTCCCTGGCCCCCTCAAGGCGGGAGGCCCGGCCCGCGGCCGCCGCCCGCCCCGCCCCGCGGCCTGCGGGGGGAGCAGGGCCTGCCCCCCGCCCCTCCCGCGGGAGCTGCGGGGAGGGCTCGGCGGGGACCATCACCCCTCGCCAAGTCTCCGCGGGTCATGGCGGGCGAGGGGCAAGCCCGGGCGATCCCCCCTCCATCACCATCAGCCCGGGCAGCTACCGAGCGGGAACCGCCCGCCTGCGTGGGGGGTCTGGGCTCGGTCGGAACCGGGCCGCTACTGAGAACTGGGCCCTCGGAGTGGTGAAAACCCTGCGCGTCTCTTGCCCTCACGCTCTTCAAAGTTAACCCAGAGCCGGCCTGGAGTCGAGTCAGCCGGGCGAAAACACAGCCCTGTGCCCGGGACGCACGGCGGGGCCCGGCCGAGCACCGCGCCCTGCAGCCTCCGGACGGGATTTACACAGCGCGAAGCCGTGTAAAAGCAACTCCCCTGTGATGTTTTCCATCTAGGGAGACGTTGGAGAAAATAGGAGAGACGCTGAAGCGAAAAGGCAGGGGGGACGACCCCCTAGCCAGCAGCCTCCTCACAGCACCGATGGGAAGAGGAATTCATTCCCCCAGTGCCCCGCTCCCGGTTTTGTCCTAGAAATTTAAAGCACGTTTCAAAATGGCTCCGAGGGGTTGCGGTGTTTCAAACGTTTGACCCCTTTTTTTTCGTGGAAGAAAAATACCCCCCCACACACACACACGCTCCTTTGGGAATGCGCTCAGGTGCCAGCATTGCTCAGCAGGGCCTCAGCAGCCGCCGAGGAACGAAGGTCTTCGGAAAGTGCTGCTCAGAAATACCTGCCTCTGGTGCAGGGACAAAAGAAAGTCTGTCCAAGAAGAGAAAAAGGGAGGAAGCAGAACATTTTTTTTTTGAGCTCTCTCTCAGGGAGGGGAAAAAGCTACCTGCATATTTGAGTTTTCCTTCACAATTTATTTTTTATTAAGTCGTGCAGTCAGAATCTCCTTCATTCTCAGTTTCTGTTTTCCTCTCTAAGCCAGTCTAACTCCAAACGATTACTTTCCCAGTTTGCGAGTTCACGGCAGAAAGTTAGACTATTGCATTACTGTTTCCTTTTAAGTCCTCTGTGGGACTCTCAAAGTGAGCTGATGTAACATCCTCCTCTATCCCCCTCTTTACTGTAAGCTTCTAACGTGCTTTTCACATAAATCACACACAGTGCTCTCCCCTTCTTAGTCCCAATCACAGCTTCGCAGTAAAACCTGATGGCGTGATGCAAACTGTAACATGGAGAGTGAACGATGAGAAACTGCAGCTCCCGGGAGGGGAAGAGTTCAGGCATGAGCCCACAGTGAACGGCAGCCACAGCATCAAGGCTTTTGTAAATGTACGGTGAGAGGCAGCAGGTATGTTCTCACTCTATAAAAAGCAAGAAGACAAGCACCAGCGAGAGCAGCCTGGGAGCCAGGACTCTGGCTGGAGCACAGTGTTTTTCTACCACAGCTGTTTATCAGAGCCATGAAAGTTGGATTTCTGTTAAGTCCTTGGGAGCACTTGGGGCTGTGAGATGCTGGTAACTTTTCTCTGGGTTAACAAAGACACTTCTGTACTTGCTTAAAGCCTTGAGAGGTCTGAGGGCCAGGATACTCACCTCCTGTGCAGCAGAAGAATCAGAACCAAACCAGAACTTCCTCAGTGTTTACGTCCCGTCCTAACTTCTCCTCATCAGCACCCCACAGGGCCAGCTTCCCCTGCTCAGGGCAGAGTAGGATTTACCTGAACTTTTCCTTAACTTCAGCCTAGAAGTAAGCAGATCCCTTCCTGCAGTTTCCACCCTTCCCACAGAGACATGTTGCTCTGTATCCTCATCTTCCCCCTCTTCCTTTGCTGAACCACCACCCTTTAGGATGACTGCTCAAAAGAAAGGTGTGATGAATGGGGAACACCAGCACGTCCTTCTGGCACCGCAGAAATCAGCTGTGATGGGCTGTGGTATTTGACTGTAGGTTGTGCCCTGCTCTGGAAACCTTCACTGTTTTCCTGTAAACAATTCTGAAAAACCCTCGGAAAACAAAAAAGCAGCAGCAGTCATGCCTCTCACAGAGAAACAAAAAAACTCCAAAAAAACCAAACCAAAAAAAGCACACCTCTGTATAACATCCCCGTTATGCTATTTCATGTTCTCTGGCTAAGGTGTTGCATCAAACCACTGTCTCTTCCTTTTTCTACTCCTTGAGGAATTTTATACTGCATGGGCAGTACAACTGCAGGATGAATATTTATGCAACTTGTCATAAATATGTCTGGAGCCATGAGAGCTCAAATCAGAGCAAATGCATTGGGAAAGACTGATAAAGATTCTGAGAGACCCACAAATTGAGTATCACTAACTTTTATCACATAACACACCTGGTCACACTGTTGTTTCCTCTAGTTCTCAGCTCCATGGTTGTCATCTGTGTGCAAGAGGTGCTCGATGGCATTTTAACAGGCCTGTCTTTCAAGGAGCAGCCAACAGAATATTTTCTCTGCCTGAGATGCACACCTCCGTCACCTACTCTCTAATTCCACATGACAGCTAAAAGCTAATGTAAAAACTCCACAAAGGGCCGGCTAATAAAATCGTGCAATGAATCAAGAAAGGAAAATAAAAATATTTTTTTTCCCCCCTCTTCACTTGTTTACAAATAAGGCATTTAACCTCCGATGTTGGAACAACATTCCCAGAGGGGAAGAACAGCTGGGGAAAGTTCAAAGGAACTTCCTCACGCCACTTCTGTGAATAATCCCATTCTCTCTGCTGTGCAATATGTTGCTTTAACCTGGCTATTATTCATCATTTCCACTATGACATCAGAATTCAGCAGTCATTTCACAACAGCCTGCATAAAAGCAGGCTGCTGTGAAATAAATATCTACTGCCAGCTCTGGCAGGCTTGAACATGACTCTGTTCTCTCCAAGTAGCCAGCTGCAGGACACTTGCAGGGCACTTGTGAGAAGGCCAGTCCAACTGAATGTGGGGCACACTCTGATGAACAGCACGGTGTAAGTCCTGGCAGCTGCAGGTGAGTGAAGGAGACAAATTAAGACATCAAGAAGCATGCAAGAGCAGCTGAAAATTGACAGACCAATGCATCCAGCTGAGATGTTTCTCTGCCATCACATAACTAGCTGGAACTTCTCATCCAAAAAGCCATTACAAGCCACCTTTGCTGTAACTAAAAAAAAGCATGTGATTTGCTTCGATCAAGACATTAGGAATAAGTTCTTTCCAATGAGGGTGGTGGAGCACTGGAACAGGTTGCCCAGGGAGGTGGTTGAGGTCCCTTCCCTGGAGACATTCAAGGTGAGGCTCGACAAGGCCCTGGGAAACCTGGTCTAGTTGAGGGTGTCCCTGTGACTGCAGGGGGGTTGGACTAGATGACCTTTGAAGATCTCTTCCGGCCCAGATGATTCTATGATTCTAAGACGTCTAAGTAAAGTAGTGAAGTATTACTGAACTGGTTTGGCTCAGTAAAAAACTAACTATAGGGATAAGGAATCAAGGGAAAACAAACAGCTGTCAAATAGCTGAGTACAAAATTAATGTACACTTAAGCAGCAGGGCTACCAACCTGCTGAATCAATGAGACAGAGGCAGTTATACTAATTTAAAAAATCATTTAAAATAATACCAGGCTTCTTCAGGCTTACCTAATTACAAAGATAAACATATCAATGTAAAACTGTTTGACATTTCAGGATTTGGTGATCTACATAATTTCGCCGTGCAGAGAAACAGTGCCATTTCAGGACTATGTGATAATTTAGGCTATGATCCAGGGAAAGCTAGATTTTTGAAGTAGCAATAGAGTACCAAGTGCAGGAGTGCTGCTGCTGCTGCCATCCCAGCTCGTAGCACAACACAGAAACGTCACCCCCCTCCCCAAACTGAAACTGCATGACAGCAATTCACTTTTGATGGGGCAAATCACAAGCCTGAGTCAAGCCGTACTAAGAATCATGGTGGTTGTTAGACACATGTGGGAGACTAGAAGGATGAAGCCTGTTACACAATTTCTGTCTAAACGCCGTGCCAGCTGCCCAACAACCAAACTGCTCCTGAGGATTTCACTCTTGGTAACACAACCAACGCCTGTCTCACGAAGAAAGATGTGCAGAGGCTGGCGATGGTTCTGGCACTTGGGCTCAGCTGGCCAGCAGTCTGGGCTAGCAGCATCCTGCCCCCCTGGGTGCTGGTGCTCGAGGACACAAAATAAGTAAATAAGCTAACAAAATGCTGCCTTCTCCCCCACCAGCTCCAATTCGATTACCTTTCCCCTGTCTTTGGTTATTAAAGATAATTCCTGCTCTTCAGTAACACTAGACCAAAATAGACTGGGTTTTGGAGTAAAAAAGTAGTCAAAAGACTTTCTCCAGGATGGAGTTCTTGTGAACAGATTAAACATCTTAAATATCTAACCCGAATGTAAGTGTTCTTGGGTTTTAATTTGCTTGCTTTTACAAACAAATACATTGCTACCTTGTACTTCTGTGTGAAAACCAGAAAGTGAAGGGGACTAGAAACCAGCTCATTTTCACTTCATTGCATTGTCCAAATAGAGAAACACCAAAAGCCACTGGGCAGTACATAAAGGACAGAAAATGAAAAATAGGATTTTTGAGAGCTCTTTCACTAGAAGATGGAGGGAGCAGGGCTTTGTTGTGTGGCTCTTTTCTAATGTAAACCCTGCAGAAATGGCAGGATGAATTCTGAATGTCTTCACAGGACCTTCACCTCTCAAAGCAGGGAAGGATGGAAGGAGAAGGAAAAATCCAATCTGAAAGTTATGATTGTAAAATAAAATAGTAATTTTTGTCTTTGAAACACGATTTACAGTTTCATCAAGCCTGAAAAATGTTGTTCTGCTGCTCAACATCCCACTTTATTGATACAAAATTTCCCTCAGAAAAAAAAATAATCAGTATTTGTTGGAGGCACTCATTACTGTTACCACATGTGACTTCTCTGAACAAAAAGTACTCTGGATGATGAATATTTCATCATATAAACAGCACTGTAAAAGAAAGCATAGAAATAATAGTGGTGATAAATAGGAGAAGTTTTATAAATAAACTAATTTTTATTATAGGTAAACAACAAAGAACATCCAGTACATGTATTTTGATATAACCTTTTTGGGGGAGAGGGGGATTTTTTAAGGTTTATGACTTCTGGTACTTGAAATTTTATTTTCTTCCTCTCCTCCTTTGCTTTCTTTGCCCCCCAGATAACTGTAAACATAAATTTCATCAAAGTGCTGCAGCATTTGATCTCTGTAGAGCACCTACATCCTCCTGGAGCTAGACCTGCGAGAGTGATTAGAGCTATTCACAAAGATATCAGTGGTCCCAAACTGGTGATGGGATAACGTATCACCTCAGCATGGATAATGCAAGATGGAATTTTTGGTGCTCAGGTCCCTTTCAACACCTTGTACGTGTGCAAGTAGTGATTAGGCCTAAGAAAATGCTGGCTAAATGGATGGCTGAGTATACCAAATATTTTCACTTAGCTTAGAAAGAAATAGAGGCTTTATTACAGCAAGATAAATAAAATAGGTATACATGTGACATGTCATTTTCTACCAAAACCTTTCGGGAGCTGCCCATTGCTATGTTATCAAATGGAGCCTGTTACTCATTTAAGCCAAGCAGCCAACCACTTCCAGTTAAACTTCAGTTCTGCAGGGCACAGGCTTGCCTCAGACACATTTTAGCCTGGATTTCTTCCTTTGGCCCGTTGGGCAGAACATTTGTGGGTATTTGGTGACTCCTGAAGTTCAAAACAGAAAATAAAACGGCCTATATAACTTTAGAATTCATTTAGTTGACTAAATCAACAGTCAGCTCTTAACCGATTAGTCATTAGCTCAGTAATCTCTGCCTAGTGACATAAATCCACACAAGTATTTTTAGAAATATGTTTGCCTCTTACTGTTGCTGCAATGATTTAAAATTTGACATGGAGCTGCAAGGAGCTCAAATGGTTTATGGACAACTACATCATGGAAGCATTTTCATTTCAACAGAGAAACAAAACAGGATTGTTTTGGACCCACACCCCCCTCTGTAACAACAAAGCAGACCACCGGTTATTATTAATGAATTAACGTATCTTGCCAGCATGCGTGCTCCAAATAATGCTAACAAAACAAAGTCCATTGAGTGTGCAAAGATCACGAAGACACATTCCTTCAGGGGAAGAAGCCGTCTCAGAGCTAGTCTAAACTCGGGCTTACATCCCCATCTTGTGGCAAAAGAGAATGGTCGCAAAGCAGCAAAAGAAAATTTTAATTTTATGGCCCGAAGCAACCATGGTTTCACAACCAACCGGCAAGGATGCATAAATCATATCCTCTTGGCTCAGTAACTCCTGCCATACAGTTTCTAATCTCACATCAGGTCACCTGCTCGTGATCTCCTGCCACGTCAATAAGAGGGGCCCAAGGAAAATTCTGTCTTGGTCAAAAGGAAAAAAAAATAATAATAATAAAAAATTTACTTTTTTCTAAAATCTCAGAAAAACTGCATTCCAAAGACTTTCTTTGGGTTGGTGTAGAAAAGGTCTCCATTTCAGCTCTGTGCCAACCAATTTAGGAAATCTGTTTGCTGTACTTTAGGAACAACATCCTCTTCAAAGTCCTGTCTTACCAGAGCTCATGTCCATTAATTTCATGGACTGCTGGTAAGTTTTGGATCAGGGCTGTAAGTAAAACAGGAGTTAAGAGGCACGGGCTGCTGTGAAGATCAGAACACGGAACAGATCTGTTTTTCCAGAAAGCACTTTCTTGAGAGACTCCTCCTATACATGCATAGCAAAGCTTTCTTGACCAGGGCTTGCGTGCTCAGGCTGTACAGAGAACCTTTTAATGAAGTTTATATAGACACTGCTTCTCTCTTAAACCAGTTTCTAGTTACTGGAGGCTATAGCAAGAACCGACACTGATGATAACATGATGTTACATTTTCACAGGGCATCAAAAGTGTCCAGTATTATCTTGGAGGTAGACTACTTAATTGGCTATTTGTTGGGTTTTTTTCCTTAGTTTTTAGGAAAATACTTTCTGTCCTTTCCCTTTATTTTTTCCCCAAGTCTGCCTTGTCAGACAGATCTTTAAACGTACCTATGTACAGTTTGGAAAGAAAAACCTTAGCGGCTACAAAACCGTCCAAGAAACCGGCCCAGCATTGCCAGCAGAGCCATTGGCACACACACCACTGCCATGGCACTCTGGATATCTTCATTGGTTGTACCTCACTTTGAGCACACCCATTTTAATACCCCCACTGCATGGATTGTTCATCTCTGAGAGACAGCCACATTTCAGAGTGGTTAATACTTATGGTGGGTGATGTATGTGCTCACACTGACCCAGAGCAGGGAAGTGCAGTGTGTTGTGTCACAAATGTTACAGAAAGTTGTATGTTTTACCCAACATCAGCTGCTGGGACATTTTATGAAGAACTCAGAAGCAAACAGTTGAAATATGGAGGCATGGTTAGGTCAAACTGCCAAAATTAAAAAAAGAATAGTTTAGGTTGGAAAGGACCTTTGATCCAACCATTTAAAATACATTTAAGATCCAAGCCCAACCATTAACACTGCCGAGTCCACCACTAAACTATGTCCCTCGGCATCACATCTACCCACCTTTTAAATACTTCCAGGAATGGTCACTCAACCACTTCTCTGGGCAGCCTTGCCAGTGCTTGCCAATCCCTTCAGTGAAGAAATTTTTCCTAATAACCAATTCAATATAACAAGCCTACATCAGAATAATACTACTTCATTGGGAACCCTGCGACAGCAAGGACAAGCTTTGGAAAGAGATAAGCAACCTTGATTCCCTCTTTCTCCCCCCATCTCAACCCCCACATCAGCTTGTGAGTCAACCTCAGCAATTAAACTGCTAAAGACCAACAGCTCTACAAGGAGAGAAAATGGCATTGCCATCCTATCCCACAGTGAGCTACGTGGTCCTAAAAATGATCTTTGGTGAAATGTGCTTTAAAACCAGGCAGCAGCTGGCTGGATTGTGGCATGCTTATGTGGGATTCTCATGGGACAAGAAGAGTATGGGAGCCTGTGCTGCTGCTGAGACATGCTTCTTGGGAGATTAACAGGATCTCTACCCAAGGTCCTCAGAAATTTCAGCCTGGAGAAGAGAAGGCTGAGGGGAGACCTTATCTACATCCAAGACCTGCTTTGGCTGCAGCATAAGGTGAACCCTGGTGAAAATCCTGGGATCTGTCATGTGATGTGCTTCCAGCTGAATCAATGAAATATCAATTCTGCTGTTTGGGACACAAGTGTAAGCTCATTTGCAGCAGTATGTTCAGTCCTGCTTCATGGAAGATAAATTTAAATAAAGGTGCAGAGAGAACCAGGAGGATCAAATAGAGAGGAGAAACTTGACTTTGGTGTTGCAAAATGAAGACTGAAAACAAATATAACTGCTCACTGCCACAACTCGCAGAGGAAAACAGCACAGAGAGAGGATAGAGCTATAATGTAAAGAATATTTGCAAAAAGTCAGACTGTCATATGTGGCTAGTGAATAGTTTTAGGGTGGAAATAATAAAAATATTTAAAGCCTAAACCAGTTCTGGACTAGCTTTTTGGATGGAGGAGTAAAGGCAAGAAATCTAACTCTTTGGAAGGTGGATTATGCAATGAGGGTGCTGATGTCGCCGGAAGGGGCCCTAGGGACCCAGCAGATTTTTCCTGTCCACAGTCCAAGGGGTGGCTCAAGAGGGAGCCACATGACATGGCAACTCCAGGTCAGTGTTTTACAAGAAGTGAGTTTCTAAATAAGGTTTTTTTTTTTAGTTTGGGACTTTCCCTTTCAGCAAAAGATAACCTATCCATGGGAAGCAGAGGCATTCCACAAACATGCTCAATTAAGTCAAAAAGCTGTTTTCCACTGAAGAGTAGTTAATGTGGAAATTTTCAAGAAATCCAAGTGCTAGGACTGTAAGCCCCTTAGGCAATGGCCTCTCTCTTACTTGTCCTGAGTCACACAGAGCTCCATATACCTTATGCATCTGGAAAAACAAATTTTCTTCCTGGAGAAGATGCACCTCTGACAGGTGTTCCACATTTTTGTCACCTACAAGTGTCTTGGGAAATGAATTTCAACAAGCTTGAGTTAGCACAGAATTCAGCTCAGCTGTTTCATGCATCTTTTTACAAAGCTTGACTATCAGCAAGATGTACAGGGGGTGCTCAGCCACAGATTTCAGATTCATTTCATGATCTCATATTGCCCATAGTTCAGGAGTTGTTTCAAGTATGATCCCTAATTTTGTGTTGCAACCTGTCCTCTTTGCAAAGTTAGCTAGTTAAAAAAAAGCATGCCCGTGTGCATATACACACAGGGTGTGCTTCCTGATGCTGAAAGAAAGGATTCTTCATGCCTGGAAGTTTCTGTGGGAAACAGTGGAGGCAGCATCTCTTCTTTAGCGTGTCCTCACTCGTCAGAGCCTGACTGAACAAAAAAGGATGTGCACAGATCTGACTCAAACGTGATTGATTGCTCTGATTTACCCTTGATTTTTTTTTTCCCCACAGCTTTCTTTTCCTGCTGTAGCTGCCAACTGATTTAGTGTTTGCGCTTGCTCAGAGAGGCTGTAAGGTCATTTTTACTGTATCTCTCCCCCACAGTGCCTAATGATTTGGAGTCACAGCACCCTTGCCTATAAAAGGGAACATAAAGCAGTAGGGATTGCCGCCACTTGCTGTGCCTGCCCTCAACGGAAATAGGAAAGTCTCCATGCACAGATAATTCTATTTATGTTTCACAGCCCATAGAGGTATTGAGGGTCATACAAGCACCAGACAAGGTCAATGGAAATGATAGCTTGGATGCAGATGAAACACAATTGTCACCTTAGAGCACCACAATTATAAAGCCCACTTTCATTAAGTTGTATTTGCCATGACAAGAAAGGAGTACAATCCCCATTTCACAGTGGAGGTATAGACAGATCCTGCAGTGTCCTTCTGGCGAGACCTCTATATGCTTCATTTGCAACTCTGTGTGAAAATAGTGGGGTGAGAGTACACACTAGGAACACCCAAAGCAAGGGCCACCCATGGCTCTTCCCCTCCAGAGGTCAACTACTACTGTCTGTCTCCACCCAGCACACCACAAAACCACAGCTGTAGACAGGAGCACAAATGCCCTCCTGACATTCCTACTCAGTGTTAGCAAGGTGTCCTTATTGATGGTGGTATTAGATCAGTTTTCAAAGACAGTGGTGGAACTATAGGGGAGGATGAATTCAAGTGCACTATAGATGCGTATAGCACAAAAGCTCTAGCACTTGTGAATGCTGAAATCAACACTAGAAAGCCAACACAGCATACAGAGGTATAGGATAACCAGCACAGGGATGCAGCATTGACATGCACTTCTCACTGAAGCATCTCGCTGTGCACCCAGCTCCTTGGGATCTGCCTTGATGAGTCCCCTTAGAACAAGATCAAGATTCAGAAAGAAAAAAAGCAGAAACAAGGTCATTTTCACAGGTCTCAGTGGCTCATTTCCTGCTCTGACTACTTGCTAATAATTGTTTTCACACTGGATTACAGAGCACAGCACATGGTGGCACATGTCCTCATCCACCCCACCTCATGGGTTTGCCCAACTCAGTCTTTATTCTCTTCCTACCCAAGCAACCTCTTCCTTTCCCACTATTCAGAATGGGGTGGGAAAAAAATAAAATCTCTCTTCCTTATCAGCACAGGGACTTTCAGAGAAAACTTACAGTCCATTACCGATGGGCTGAAGACATTTTCACCTGTCCATGAGTACCAAGAAAGGATGTGGAGTTTGCCTTGTAGCAACCAGGCTGATCTTTTGTGTGATTGCTTTTTACAGATATTAACAATGGACAAAACCATGCACCCATCACAGCGCTAAAAACAAACCCTCTCCTGAGGAGCACAGCTCCAGGGCTCTACCTGCCTGCTTGGAGCTGCAGCAAGGAAATCAGCCACCATGATTCACAGGCAGCCAAATTAATGGCATGAAGGCTAACAGGTCACAGAAGAATTCCAATTAGATGCAATTGTGATTAATGGCCTGGCAAGCCAGCAACAGTGGAGCTAGAGAAAGGCACGGAGCTGAAAAAAATACACTGTGTATGCTGGTGGGGAGGAAAGGGAGGTGCAGCGTAGGGAAGCAAAGGAGATGAGGTCTCACCAAGCCCAGGAACTACTCAATGGGAAAATTGCCTCCTGTTGCCTGCAGTGAATGCCCAAATGCTTCAGCAGGGATTAGCAGTGCTGAAATGCTCCACGAGCACTTGTCAATGTTTTAGCCATCATAGGTTAGCCAATTAATTGACTAGTACAAGTGGGATCCCTGACCTTCCTGAGGACTAATGTGCTCATTCACAGCATCACTGCTGCTCCATCAGGCTATTACTACAATTAAGCCAATAGAAGCATGCCTATAGAAGCATCTCAGTTTTTAAGCCAGTTTCATAATTAATATTCATATGTGGTCCTGAGTGCCTTATAAGCACTCAGATTTTTCTTCTGTTTGCTATTAGTTATGAAGTTACCTAATCTTCAAATCCAGACAAGACTGAAATGTTCTTCAACTGTTTGTTGTTGGTTTTGTTTGTTTGGGTTTTTTTGCTTGGATTTATTTGTTGTTTTTTACTTTTCTGTTAAGCAGATCTTTATACTGCTGTCATTTATTCACTTCCTCATGGCATAAATTTATACACCACCCCCAAATTCTACAGAAAAAGAGTAGTATTTAATCTGCATAGTCATACACTCAGAGATGAGGAGCTATGAGGGCTGTCCATACAGCTTTAACTTGACTCCAAAGGCAGATGCATCATTGTAGATCTCTTAATGACATGATCACACAATATTTTTCTCCAGAGAACCCCATGATTATTTACCATGAGGAATGTTTCCATTTTTGTTGTTGGGTGTCTGACACTGAGCCTGACACTGCATTATTGGGCTGCCTTCTTTGCTGCAGAAGATTCAGTCAGAGGAGCATGAAGGGACAATCCTGTTCATCCCACCCCATCTCAGCCCTTGCACCTTCAACTTGCAGGCACCGTTGAACCCCGTTGTTGGTTTCTGCTGGAGTTGGAGATGATTAGGAGTCCCAAAGACACTATATTCCTTCAGCTGGCCGAGGAAGGAGAAAGAGGTGTTTTTCCTGCTCTCCTGCAGGGTTGGTGGGCAGATGGACTCTCCCCTTTGTAGACACCAGAGACTTCCCCTGAAAATCTGTGTTCCTATCCCAGGGGTCCTTAGCTCTGCAGTATTAGAAACAACTCATTTGTTCCTGGTACTCCTCATTCTTGTGTTGATGCTGGCCACTTCTGATTATTCTGTTTCTATGCTTTTTTCCTCCCTTTTCAGTTCCCCAGGGCAGAGTAGCGGCTCCGTGAATGCTGGAGAGCAACTGGCAGCAGTGTGAGAAATTGAATTCCTCTTAAAAAATTAGATTATTAAGTGAGACATCCTGTTCCAGAACAACACAAAAAAAAAGGCTAAACAAAATAAAACGTGTTCCTTTTGACAAGAGGGTAAATCTGGAGTGAATGAGGTGTTGCTTTCCATAATCAAATCCCAAGGATAGGACTGAAGCACTCATTTTGGGATAAAGCTCCCTCTTCACAGACTATATAAGGGGTTATGGCTCTGTAGAGCCAAGAGGTACAAAGTTTCATGGTATCTTGGGAGGGAAAAAGAAATTAAAGACTGCACCATGTGCAGATCACCATAAATCTGACCCATGGAAAGGATGGGGACCTTCTCTTCCCCTGATGCTCAGGCAGCTGTCCTATTAAGTATGTACATCATATGGCTAATAAAATCCACAATGGCTTGTATCATCTTGCTATTTCAGTTTGGGTCAACCAAACCTTGTCTCTTCATCTGTGTTCCCTTGCCTGGCTTGCTTAGTCTCCAAACAAAGGTTCAGAAGCATTCGTAGCTTGTCTCTTGGGGAGGGGAAGAAGGAAATCATATTGTGAAGGCCTTGCAGGGAGGCAGATGCAGTGGGTTGGCAGGGAGGAGAAGGTGATGCTGGCCTATCAAGTTTAAACTTGAACAAGTTTAAAGACTGCTTCATTTTCTTCACTTGCCCTTGTCAAAGTGCTAGAAGAAATAATATCCCTGATATTTGTTACCAATTCAGATGAGATGGTTTGGTGACATGCATCTGATAAGAGGGCCCCAATAGCTTGAAAACAGATCTTCTCATTTCACTAGTCATCTCTGCTATTGTAAGGCAGAACTTGTGTCCTGCTATCCTGAAGACAGTAGATGGTGCTATTGATAGCACTATTAATGAAATTGTTAATCAAGTAGAAGTACACCTCGATGAACAATATTAAATGCTTACATTTTCCTCGTGTTTCTCACATCAACAAACCTCAGAGCACTTTCAAAAATTTAAATTCTGCATTTTTGTGTCAGCTCAGGGACACAGAGTCTGACGCAGGGCAGCTGCTCTTTTGTGTGTCCCCACATACCTGCTCAAGAGCAAAGACAGAAGAAGATAGACTGACGCTAAGTAGCAAAGAGCTTTGTTACATCAAGCCTCACTGAGACTTCAAAGATACTTTCAGGAAGAAGGATGCAAAGATCCTTCTGGCCAGAATCTGGCAGGGCTAATCTAAATCAATCCCTTAGCTTTACAAGGGAGCCCTTAACAACTTGAGGTCAGGCTGTCATGTCTATAATATTTTGAGAACAGCTGTTCTCAAAAGCCAGCACTGATTGCCCTGTTGGCACATGGTAACTGTTCAGCTGCTTGTTGGAATAGGAACTTGTGATCTTAGTCCCATTACAATAATTGACTGTTATTACTCTCAAAGTAGCAAATTAAGCAAAAGCCGTAGCTTCCCGTGGGGCAGAGACTGTGCAAAGACACAGCACTCACCGGAAATAAAGGCAACTCCTCCACCCCAAGAAATGAAGTGACATCAGCAGTATCACTAAGTTAAAAACACTCATTTCTGACTTCCAGATCAGTCATAGTTACAGGAACCAGCTAAATGCATTTTCTACCCTGTACAAAGTTGTCATTACAATCAAAAACCACACATCTCCTAGCAGAGAGGTTAATGAAGGAATGGACCAAGATACACAGACAGAGAAGTGTCCCCAAGGGTGCTGGACTGACATAATCATCAAGACAGTGTTCTTTGTCTTGTCAGGCTTAGAAGAAAACATCCAAGGCCCCATAAAACGAAGACTCAAATTTCTGAAAGCTGAAAGTGTCAGTGCATGTAGGAAGAGCAACTCCTTATCTGAGGAAAAGAGGTGCTCAGCACTGAGATGAAGTTTTTCTGGGTATCTTACGTCCTTTGTGTTTTAAGATCAGTGTTTCAGGGTTTATACAGCCCTTTTCCAAATCCATCCAAACACACGTACAGCTTTGCAAAACACATGCCAAGCATGAAAGCGTCAGTCTGGTCCAGCTCCTAATCCTCCTTAAAATCACCACTCTTAGCTGTTCTCTTATTTTCTATCATTTTCCTTTGCTAGCAGCAATTCTTTAAATTGATCTTTGAATGTGTACAATTTTGTACTCTGTAGATGTCTCAGATAAGATTTAAATAGCAGGAAATTGTTTCAAGCATTTCACATTGATGGAAATTAAAGACCCATTTCCCAAAGCTTTTAAATATGTGCTTAACTTTGAGCACATGAGTAATGCTATTGACAGCAAAGGGATAATTCATGTGCTTTGCTATACTGCTGCCCAACTTGCTCAAGGGATATACCTGGGGTTACTCTACATATTTTCTTTAAAATAAACCTATAGAAGAAATATCACTCAAGGGTATCTTTTAGCAGGGTAGGGGACCTGATGGCAAAGGACAGAGACTCAGTCTTCTTTGTCTTGGTCTTTACTGGTAAGACCATCCTTAAGGAATCCAACACCCCCCAAAACCAGTGTGAAACCCTGGGCCAAGAAAGACTTATTCTTGTTGGAAGAGGATCAGGTTAGGGAACATTTAAACAAATTGGACCTACATTAATTCCATGGACTCTGATGGGATGCACCTACAAGTGCTGAGGGAGCTAGCAGATAGTATTGTGGGACAAATTTTGTTAAGTTCTGTAGTGTTGTGGTCTTTGGGAGTGGTTCCAGAGGATGGAGGAAAGGAAGTGCTGAATGCTCTAACAGCCAATTATCCCCAAAATGGTTATTTTTTGTAGAGCTTTTTAGCTATGTTTCTCTACTATGCCTTCTCCAAAAGGTGCCAGTGCTGCTGTGTTTACATTACAAACTAAATAGACAACATTTATGTTCACTGTGGATATAGACATGAAATTCAGGTTTAAAGCATCTAAAGGAAAGTTACTGCCAATTTCATTTATCTTTTTACCTTCTGCCAGCAAGGTGACAGGAACATTTTAAAAACACACCTGCTCTTGTGCAAAAGTTCTTCCTGTTGCCAGTTACACTCAGGGTTGCTCCATAGTTTCCTCTTTAGTCACAAAAGTGGCAAATGTATTTTAAGCTTGCAGGAAATGGCAGTGAAACTTCTGGAATATTTATGGTTCCTCTAGGGTAGGCTAAATCACATTAGCACCAAGATGCTGGGGAGCCTGAAAAACTCTTAGAAATATTGTCCGGTTGGTGAAGCAAAGACCAAGTTCTCCAGGTCTGATTAATTGTCTACTTTCTGCAGGCCTAGGAGATTTGCTGGTGTACCTGACCACCCAGGCAAGTATTAAACTGATGAAGCTGCGCAGAATCACAGGAGAGAAAGCAAGGAAGGCTGCTATATAGAAAAGAACTGAATATTAGTATTTGACAACTCAAACTCATCTAAGCCACATGCCAGTCATACCCATTCAGTTGAATCTTCAATTCCAACATCTTCATGGTTTAGTGGTAGACTTAGTGGAGTTAGGTTTACTGTTGAACTTGATGATCTTTAGGGTCTTTTCCAACCTAAATGGTTCTATGATCTATAGTATATTAAGTACATGCATAAGCTATTAGCATGAGTGCTGAAGTTTGTGGCAAACCTTCCCAAAACCAGAAGCGTCAAATTAGTATCCAGGAAAACCCTGCATTAGCAACAGATAAGTTGAATCAACATTTAGTTCTCCAAGAATAAAAACTAGGATCTTCTGCAGGTAACGGGAAAACAAGAAATGTTGCTAACAGGTGTACAGAAAGGCCAATCAGAAGGCAACCATATTAGCAGCCTTAAAGTTGAGCTTCATTTTACCATCAGATATAACACAGTGATAGTCCACCACTACTTCAAAATTGCTCATGATTTTGCTCTACTACAACCACAGATACTAGATACTCTATCTGTATCTGTGGAAACAGTAACTCAGTCATACCCTATATAGGCAACCATCCTGCAAGAAGCACAAGGAGACTGTATTTGGTAAACACGAATGCTCCTTCTGCTGGCACCGGTGCCGTTGATTTCTTGTTTGGCATCACAAGTGCTGTTGAGACACAAGTCAGTAAACTTGGTTTTCTCAGGCTCTGGAGTTTACAGGCCAAAATATGAGGCATCATTTTAAGCCACTCTTCATTTTACAAGATATTTATAGCTGTGAACACTGCTGAGCACTGACCTCATTTTCCACTTGGTTCAAAAGAGAGGTGAAAATTAGGGACAATTTCTGCCAATTTATTTTTTTTCCTTTTGCATTCTCAGTGATAGAAACAAACCAGGACCAGGCTGACCCCCACTCAAATCATGATACTTGTAATTAGCACACTCATTAACCAAACACATTGTAGCCTGACGTGGAGCACCAGCTGAATCATGGCTGAGCAGGGCTGGATAGAGCCTGTGGCTGATGCAGGAGACATTTGTGAAGTCAGTCCAACAAGAAAAAACATGTTTTATAACTCTGCATATCATGAATTAGTGGTCTGTCCAGAGTAACCTGCCAGGTACTAAGTAAATGTAGCACCACTAAAGCTGGTGATAAGAAATTAGCAAAATTTTTGCTTGATACAAATTTAACCTCAGTGTTTACTCCCAGCCTGGCCCCATTCATTTGTTGTAGAAAGTTTTTACCTGGTTTTCAGTTGATCATTTCTATAGAAAGAAGAGCAGGACCAAAGTTCGCTACACTGAATGAAGGAGGCTTTAGAAAAACATTACAGAGCATGCATGTTGCCTCTTCACAGAGCCTAAATCAATATTTGACAACATTTAAAGTGTTCAAGGTGGCTTTGCTGTTATGTTCACTATTTTATCATCTCCCAGATACAAATTTCTGGATCGCTTAGCTACAGGCAAAAATCCTGGAGGCATAAAAATTAGAGGACAGAGAAAAATCTTTTATATGCACGGTCATGAAAATGTATTTTGTGATGATACTTTAAATGTTTGGGGTAGATAGTACTGATGCAAAGTAATTAAATGGAAAACAGTATAGGAATAGCAAAGATTATTACTTCATATACCCATTGGACATACTTTCCACTGAATCATGAAGTTCATTTCTACACAGCTATTTTATCTCTTCTTATCAGTGTTGATTCATTACAATTTTTGCCTGAAAGTGCTGTGCCTCAAACTTAAATCACAGCAGTTTGTACCTCTTCCACAGCCAGGCCAAAATACCAGGTTTGGATGACACTGACCTGCTACAGCTGCTGTCAGGTATTGGCATCATTTGATAAAACAGGCAACACGTGGGAAGTGAGAAAAGCTTCTCTAACCTTTGCAAGCTTTTGCATCAATCACTTCAAAACTTTAGATACCAAACATTTGAAAAAAAAAAAACCAGAAATGAAAATACTTACATTCCCAACCTACTGCAACCAGTGCCTCTGTAACATGGTAGGTAGGAACGGGTCCAGTATAGAAGTGCTTATAATATGCATGCAAGAAGTGGCAGTATTTAATGAAGTGAAAGTGGTGCCTCAGTGTTGCTGGAATAACACAGCTCTTGTTTCTGGGGTGGAGGCAAAACTGAAGCACCACAAAGGTACACTTGTAGAAAATTTTAGCAGTTTTTGATATTTTGTTTCTGTAACTCATTTGCCCATGGCTAGAAAGAAGAGTTTTAAAACACTTATTAGCTGTTCATCATTTTGCTGGACCTGCTGGTTTGGTGACATTTGCAGTCTGTAGCCAAGTCATGCTTCTTTCAGTAAAAGACCAAGGAAGGAAATTTCATCATATGTAAGATATGCTATTGCTAACATATGTGATCTAGTTCAAATAGAAGCAACAGGACTTCTAAATCCTGATTACCTTGGCATTAGACCTAAATGTTGCCTCAAAATACTTCTTGGAGACAGACTTAGAAACTGAAGGGAAGATTTAGGAAAAAATATCTGTAGAAAACCACACTAAATTCTCAAGGAGGATTGAAGAGATCAGTGGTGATCATGAGATGAGGTCTGAGCTCTATTTGTAATGAAAATGTATCGGCTTCATATTGTAAGAGACTATTAATTTTTCTCTGGGCTGCTCTATCAGAATAAGATATTTTGTCTGGTTTCAAAGGCAGTTCAGATTCAACAGCGGGCAGGCAGTGCTGATAGATGGCTCCTGTGGTGTCTATTACGGGGCATCTGTCACACATATCCCTGGGCTGTTTCTCTTTGCTCTTGTTTTAAAGATGACAGACATGTTTTCAGTCACAGAGGTTGTCTATTTATATCCTCTAGACACAGCTTCTTTCACTGCTCTGTAGAAGCTTTATCCAAACAGGAAGGATGACTGTGTAATCTGAAGGATGCTCTCCCCATTGAAATGATGAATACAGGCATGTCTGCCTGGGAAGGCATGGGGGTCAAAGCTGAAGTTAAGGCTAATCCATACATACTGGTCCCAGTTAGCTTAGCTATGCAGTATTTTCTTGCTAGAGACACATGGCATACGCGTTCACTTACTTGGTCAGAAGCAAGACATGAAAAGTAGCACCTATATACCTAATGGTTTATAAGCATGTTTTAAGAAATTAATACTTCGAGCAAAAGTTCACCAGGGACCCTGCCAGGAATGGAATAAACAGCAGATGCCTTTCTGAGGCAACAACATCCCCAGTGTCTCAGCAGCAAGAGGGGATATGTGAATGACACCTCTAAAGATGAGTGCTCTGCAACATGCCCAGCCACCAGCATAAACCCTCAGTTACTGGTCGGGGCTATTACCCCACTCTGAGCTCTGTGCTGCATGTGCTTTTTGCTCCGGATCCCAAATATTTTTCTGAACTTGGGCTCAGAACTTCCTGCAGGCTAGTCCACTGCTGGAGAAAGGCATTACGCAGTTGATGTTTTGCTGTCCACCAGCTGACCCTGCAGGCACAATGGGACAGACACCTGAGGAGCTGTAGGAAGCCACTGAGAAGACATCCTGGCTTTCAGATGGGCCTTAAGTTGGCACAAACTTATTTCTGATGTTTTTTCTGCTGGAAATTTAGAGGGAAAAACAACATGCTCCCCAGGGGAAAAAAATAGAACAAAACCACAAAAACCCCTTCTGATATCAGTTTAAGCCTTGCCAGTGACTTAAAAAAGACCAGGATTTTGCAGTGATCTGAGACTGTAAATATAAATACAGAGCAGGAGTTTGGGGTCATCCCTCTTGTATCAATTTCTGGTCTCTCCAGGCCCCCCATTTAGCAGGAAGAACTATATTATAAATTAATCTAAATGCAATTGTCTGAGCCCTCAGTTTCAAACTAGTGGAATTCTGCAGGGGGAAAATTATGGGAATGCTGTTACTTTAGCCCTCCCTAAGATTACTACTTCAATAGGACAGCTTCACTGCAGGACAGTTATTCTTTATAAGGATTCAGCAAAATGAGAACTTGACTGGGTATTAAAGCACTGAGATAACTTCATTAATTCATTGCAGGAAATGGTGCAGAGGAGACCATCATAGCTTCTGCTTTAAGCCCAACAGTAATAACATTAAACAAATAGCAGCTTGTCCCTTAAAAAAAAAAAAACACAAACCAAAAAAACCAAAACACCCCACCATATCAGCCTGTCAAAACTCACTGAATTTCCTGCTGTTCTCATGATTTTCCCTGAAAATATCTGGATACATCTGGGAAGTTAAAGATATGTTGGTTTAAGGCATTAGTAACACATTTTCACTCATCTTATTTCTACATGCTTCCTTAAGTAGCATAAGGAACAATTAGCCCGTAGATATAAGGAATAATGAAGATACTGCTTAGAGCTAAGGCAGCAGTCAGCTTTTGCTTCTGATAGAGGCAAACTGCAAAAACAAAATCCAAAAACCAAAACCAGAAGGACATGAATGACCAAATAATGTTTTCTGCAGAGTGGTAATACAGTTTAACCACAGAACACACTCCTACACACCATGGCCACTTCCCCTCCAACAAGCAAAAGACTCACAGTAAAAGACATAAAGCTTTAGAAACCAGTGTGTTATAGACTGAAAATAGGAGATACTGAAAGAATTGCTAGAGAAACACTTGCCCTTGGAATAAGAACAACTTCTCCTGGTATTGAGTTGTTTAATACCACTTGCTTGCTTTATACGCACAAATCCTCTGGCTGCTTAAACACTGAGACCTTGAGTTCTCATCTCTTCAGGCCTTAGGTCTGCCATTACAGCCAGCTATTCTCTGTCACTCAGGCTGGGCATAAAAAGACCCTAGAAGACAAGACCAGGAGCTTCAGCATCCCTGCATCATGATGCCTTCACAGATACAAAAGCCACACTGGTATAAACTGAATATTTCTCCCACTCTCCTCTCTGTTTCAAGTGACTATACAGGCTATGCTATCTCCACAACTAAACTGTTTCTTAGCCCAGCTGCCTCAAGCTTTTATTAGCTAATATGCTATTGATCATAGTTATCTTTCAGGCACATCTTCAGAGGGAAGCTTGAAATTTCAGATGCTCTCTTCCTCCCAAACCAACTCTGCTTGAACTGACCCATGAAGTCTGGGATGCTGGATGCCCATTACTGTTGGTTTTCACTACAGCAACACGCATAAAGCACCTGGTGCAGAGAAGGAGTTGCTGAAAAAGTTAACCTAATGCTCACCCATGGGAATGGGGTTAAAATGTCATTTGATGGTAATCAAGATCAGCTACACCCCAAGTCTTCTGTTTAGTGTTGTTAGCAACCCAGCATATGGTAGCTCTGAGATGTATGAGCTGTGGCTTCCTGGCAGAGACCACAGGGTTCAACTGGGTTTACACAAAGTGTACGTGTTAACCAGGCACAAGACTGCAGTCAGGCCGGCAGGTAGGACTTGTAGCCTTTACCAAAGCAGAGGGGAAGCAACAGGCCTACGTGGTATGGCCACGGCAGCTTTCTCAGACCCCACATGTGGCAGGGAAGGCAACCCCCAAGAATCTTCAGAAATCAGAGGGAGCTCAGGGGCCAGGCTCTGGCTGTGAAGGTCACATCAAGATGTTGAATCAGTCACAGCAAACAGAAAATTTCCCCCCCCAAATCACTCCTTAATAGAAACACATGACAAGTGAATAACTAATTAAATCAAGAGTGCTTCAGGGGACCAATGTCCTATGGGTAGCACTAACGACCCTGTTAGCTTCTCACAAATGCTTGGTGACTCCAGTCAGACAACTGCAAGAAGGTCATTCAGGAGGCAGAGACCCTTTACACCAGGCACCGTACAGCTCGGTGTGAGGGGTGTTTCCCTACTACCCTACCCTCTCCGAGTCTGTAGGGTCCCATTCCTTGAAGACTGGAATGAAAGAGAACAGCAAAACAAAATGATTCAAGACTGGGAGCTGAAGAAATAGTCAAACTGGGTTCAGTTGACCCTGAAGTTCTAGCAAAGATTCAGTTAAGGTAAGCCTCAAATTATAACAGAGTAGTATGTCTAACCTCCCCCAAGACACGCAAATTTCAGTCTCACTATCTACAGGGCAGCAACTGTGAAAGTCAGATTCAGGTCCTAGGTGCAGAGTATGAAGTTATTCAGAATCAAAGTCAATTCATCAGGCACTATAAAGTGACTGATGGCTTTGTTGCAGTCGATAGCTCTATGTTCATTAACTCCAGCTGATAATCTGGCCCTTGGGGCTTGATTTGGACACAAACCTTTAACCAACTAAACACCAACATGAAAAGCTGCAGATGCATTTGCAGTCAGCCCATCGATTAGAACTGGAAGAAAGAGGTGATTCTTTTCTATGTGTAGCAGCTATTTTTTTTTTGGTTGATTTGTTATTTGGTTTGAGGTTTTTCCCCCCCCTTAAATCCAACATCAGTCAGACTCTATATGTCTCTTTAGAACAAGCCACATAAACCAGAGTCCCTGTCCTCAGATATAAAACCAACACAGTGCAGCTGAGAAGTATAACGTGCATTATTATTCTTGATACGCTGCAGTCTCATTATATTCCAGGGCAGTCATCCGAGTCAACTGCAATGTTGAGAGCGTTGGTGATTGCAGTCCAGGGGCTGGCTGAACTAAAAGCCAAATAGGATGCTGGGGAATAGGTAAGTGCACATTCCCTCTGGCTTTCAGAAGGAAATTAAAGCGCTTCATTTTATTTCCTGGTAAAAATCTCCTCACCAGGCAATGCTGCTGTGCTCTGGTGCCAGAAATCCCCCTGGAGTTCCCGCAGTTTGGGAATTTCTTTAATCTGATCAACTCTTAGGGTCGTGGAGCAAGAGGAATGATAAGATTTCCAGAGGGGAGTTTAGGGAAGAGGCAAAGTAGGAATGGGGTTAAGCTACAAGAAAATCCATTCTCTACAACCGCTGCCTGTGATCCTAGGAGAGGACAGCATTAACATAACATCCCACCTGGCCCAGGCAGGAGAAAGCAGGGGCTTCTCAGGTGAGGTGGTGGTCCCAGGCAGTGCTGGCTGCTGGCCAGCCACCAAGCTGCTCCCATCTTGCATAAGGACAGTTTGGCCCAAAGTCTGACATGCAGGCAACAGGAGATTGTCTCCAGTGGGCTTCCTGCAACCTTGCCTTCCCTCCAGGAAAGTCTTGGCTGTCTCCTTTCCTAGTGATCCAGGTAAGGCTGCCAGTATTAGTCACAGGATTGCAGAGGTGGCACTGATGAGTAACCAAAGCTTTACTGCTTGAGAGCAGCATGGAGCAAGTGGTGCAGATGCTGTGCCTTATTCACGCTTCTGCAGAGGACACACTGTAAGGTGTCCCTCCATCACAACATCAGAGTCAGCAAGGTGCCACAGGCAGCACTGAGGCACACCATGAGTCCATGAGTGATGTTACTGCAGGCTTGGCTGGAAGGTGCCAATGCTTGGGCAGATCGATAGATAAGCATTGATTTACAAGTTCCTCCAGGGAGCAACATTATTTAATGCATTTAATTAGCAGAGGTTCCCTGCTTATTCTGGCTGTTTAGCAGGATACAAAGCCTGTCTGTCTCCACTATATGGAGACCCAACCTGGAGGTCTTTGCTCCCTGTTGAGCCCTATGGGAGGCAAGTAGCTCAGTTTCTGGAAGGAACTGTTTTCTGCAAGGTTATGTCCTTTGAGACATGGAAAACCCTAGTAAAGAACAGGTCTCCTGCAGGTTTTATTGCCAGAAGTGATCCTCCTAGGTCACTGAAACAGTTTGTCTGCCTAATACATGCAGAGACACATGTTAACCAGTTTCTGCACCCAGCTGATTGAGCTATTAGTCCTGCCCAAAACATTTCCAAGTGATTCAGTTGGGCAAAATTCCCATTTCTAGATTCTGGTACTGATGCTATTTGACACTTGCCAGCCAGTGTCACCTCACTATGGCCTCCATACATTGCCCCCTGGTTCAGGCGATGAGCTGATCAACAGCTGAGTGGTTTAAAAAAAATATAATTAACAACCAAAACCATACCTGAGCACTTTCCATGTTGAAGGCAACAAGGGTAAAATGGTCGGGCTCAGTACAGAAGCTGTAAAGTGTCCTGCAGTGTGACTGCAGCATTTCCTGGCTCCCCTGCAATCAGGACACCCTAGGGAAAAGTGTTCTATATACTGGAGGTAACAGAGGGTGCAGACATTTATTCAAGTGACACAGAAGGGAAGACTTTCTCTAAATATGGCAGATAATTAGAAGATTAAGGCGCCTCTTTCTCTCAGACATTTAAACCCAGTCTAGAGTGCCTAGATTACCAGCTGAAACCTACCTATACAGCAGGGCCCAAGATTCCCTGTTGCCTGATGGCTTTGGGACAGCCTACAAGTGGTGTCTCGTGGTGTAGACACAAAAGTAGTGTCTAGGTATATAAGGCTCAAAATTGCTTCCACTGTTGCCAGGTTGGCCGTTTTGATGGCAATTTGTACTAAGCAACACAGCGAGGAAAGACTGTGGTCCCGAGACCAACCAATGCCTTGCTGGCTCAGAGTGGGCAGAGAGAGCACTACTGGGGAGGTGGGGTGTTACTGGAGTGAGACTGGAGGAGAACTAAACCCTGCGCTAACACATTTACTGCAAATTCATGGCTCTTGGGAGCAAGCAACTGTATGCAAGCGCTATCACCACCACAGCCCAAGAAGTCCCGTGTGACAGACAGGTGCTCCCTTTGGGTTTCAATGCTTTCCTTAGAGGAGTGATCCATTTGCAAAATTCTTCAGAAAGGTCATCTCAGAAGGACAGGGAGCTCCGATATTGAGTATACCAGCCCTCAGTGATGGCAGCAGGCCCTCAGAAGGGTAAGTGCCTTTCCTTTGCTGTTGAGTATACGTACAGGACAAGATGTTTTGCTGCTTGTAACATGCAAGTTTTACTTTGTGTGACGCTTCCAAGTGCCCTGGGCTTGAAACACATTTTAGTCTGTAGTTTGCTGAACCAGTTTATCAAGGAGGATGTAAACTTGGTCATTGTGTAGCAGTATGGATCCAATGAGGGTCACTCTCTCCAGAGGGGACAATTAAGTTTGCAGTGCAAGAGTCCTGCCAAACACAGCTGTTTTCTCTTGGTTTCTATCAAGGTTTGACAGCTCATTAAAAATTAGGAGGGAAAAAGATTCCATTTACTTCACCTAGAATCAAAGCCTTATGCTCAAACAAAGTGACCTTCACTCTTCCCAGCTCTTCTATGCCATAGCTAACAGCAGAGGAGGACCAAATTCTGGGCACAATTATTGCCAACAGTCTTTTGGGGCCTTAAAATTGATTCTTCAGTCAGATATTAATTTGCACTGCAAGAAATGATTTAGTGCTACCTGCAGGTTTAAGGCATATGCTGCATCGATTGCACTGAAGGTACAATTTTGAGGCAATCTCTGCAGCTTGGAGAGCTAAACCTTAGACTTCCCCACCCCACGAGATCAGATGCACTTCAGGCTCTGCATGCCAAAGGCACAGGGTGAGAAAGAGTTAAATATCCCTATGGCACCATAGCTGATGCAGCTACCAAGAAGTGTTAGGGTGTTTGCATGCAGTGTGTTAGCGTGACATTAAAATCAATGTGTGCTGTGTATACCTGCAGGCAATGTTTAGTCCCTGGTAAACAAGGCAGGCAGAGCTATGATGAGAGCTACAACACAGAGGATTCAATAATTCAGCTCCATTTAAAAGCTACCTATCTTATATGAGAGCTATCCTATATAACATGCTAAGCACATCCAAGTTACCAGAGTGCATTTGGCTTCTTCTATTGAGAGTCTTAATGAAAAAAAAAATAATCTTCTGACAATGTCTTTTTATATCTAGAAAAGCTTTTATATCAATTTCTCTAGTAGTCTGCAAGGCTACCCAATCAACCAGCACCTGCTTTTTCTAGCTATCAAAACATAGTCAACACATTTTTCTTCCACTAAAACCAATGCAAACTTAAGGTGAACAGTCTACCAGGAACATCATATTTTTTTTTTTTGCAACTATGCATCTCTTGTCAAGACAAAGAGAGGGAAACAAGAAAACCTCTTGGGTGAATCTTTGCCTTACAGCATTTTATGTGCCTTTCTAGTAAGGCCAGGCAGCCACACCACTTTGCACTTGCTGGGCTGCCCTGGGGGGTGGGAGCACAAAAACACATGCCACAGCCTTAGCTCTTTTGCCCTTCTTGTCTTTGGATATAACTCTGCCTGTTCTCACTCCTGGTCTGCAAAGCAAGAGCCATAAACCCAGCCCAGCGTCTCAAACCTCTTCACTTCTGTGTGGAGCATCAAAGACTCTCCCAGAAGTTGCACTATTTCCATACTATGCATTAATACCACTATGCACTCTGTGTAGTGTGGTGCCCCATCTCTGGGTCCCTCGTCTCAACCCAGGCTCTCTGTCCTCTACTCACCAGATTCAAGTTTCACAGCTCTTTGAAACAACCTTGAATAAGGTAATCACACAAGCAAGACCTCAATATCACACCTTACCTGCTGCTCCCTTGATTCTCTCAGCTGTCCTACAGGATGAGTAGTCTTCTCAAGCCATCACCTAAAGCTTTCCTATCTCTCATGGGATGGACACTTGCTCACTTTTATACCTAGCTCTCTGCTGCAACTCACTGGATTGAAATCAACTATCATTACCTTCTTGCCTCCCATCTCCCACTAGTCACTGGGCTTAAGTAATGAAGAACACCTGTGTCCTGCCCTCCTCCCACTCTACAGAGCCTCTACTGCCTCCTGAGCTTAATGCACAACACCTGGTGTTTCCAAAGGTGGGGAGAGATGGGAGCCTCCCTTCTCATTGTCCTCCCTGGCAAGGTCCAGCCTGTCAAGACCGCTGGTTAGAAATGAGTCTTACAGAAAAGCTGCTCAGAGATTTTTCATCTAAAAGGGTATTTTTCTTTTAGTGAGCTACTGCTCATTTTCATCCACGTTGCAGCACTTCGGAAAACATGTTAATCACTTGGTTTTTGAAAGCCAAACGGAACCGTTTTAACAGTGCTGAAATCTTTGCAAAATATACTCCGTTCACCTGGAAAGGTGTGGAGCATCCCAGGAAAAGGAGCATTTAAACCAGCCCATTCCTTCCCCTACAGACTTTTTTCTTTGCTACCAGGGCAAAGTTCCGTGCTGTGGTGTTCCTCTCAACTGCACTTGTGTTTTGCCTGTGTCTTATTCTCAGGCAGAGACATGGAAAACAAACTCCTTTTTCCTCCTAGAACCTGGAAAGGTATTAGGTTTTTTTTGTTGTTGTTTTTTTTGTTTGTTTTGATTAGGCATATTACGGATATTTAAGGATATAGGCCACAGCACCTATTTGAAAGACCCAATTAACTTATTCAAGCAAAACTTGCCAAACAAGTTAAAGAAGTATGAAAGCTCTTCTGGAGCTGGTTACTGGATGCTTCGCAATGGTAGAAAAGTGTGTGATCAGAGCAGATTGCCAGGAAAGAGCAATATGTACATTGTGCCACTATATGTGCTTGGGCAAATAAAAGAGAGAAGAGTGCCCCAGTAGAGGGAGGATTCAATATAGTTTTTTCTTTTTCTTTTTTTAACCCTCATTGGACACATGATGGACCAGCTGTGCTGAAGCTGGATGTGACCTCCTCCACATGTGTTGCTAGAAAAAATGCTGCAAGCTATACTGTATAGCTCTCTTTTTGTTAGGGGCGTGTTCTACAAAAGCTCCAGTTTCAGCAGAGATTAGGATCATTTAGGGACTGCCCTCGATTTTGTAGGCTCTCTCTATAGTGCTGTCAATAAATTCTCAGTAGCTTTTCCAGCCTGTATGTGAGCCAGGATAGAAAGAAAATGCACAAAAGAAATGGGACAGATTTTTTCCCTGCAAGCAAAGGAGTGGACATTATGAGGTGGTTTCTGCAGCTCTGTGTCTGTGGGAAGTGTGCCATCTCAGGGAAATATCCAGTGGAGAAAATATGACTGCTTTCCGCTCCACCTGCGCTGCCATGGGGGAACGGGCCAGAGAACCTGGCTTTGGCTTTGGAAGGTCAGAGGGAGATGGGATTGATGAGGGCAGACAGGGAAGAAGCTACTCACCTACATCCATCCCAGAGGGCAGAAGCCATGTCCTGGCTGTGTTATTTGCACCCAGTTTGATGATCTCAGGGCATGTCCCCAAAGCACAGGCACTCGCGTGAAGAAATGCAAGACCGTTGCTAGTATCACTTGTGGCAACACCCAAAATGTGAAGAGCACACCAGAGTGAGCAAACGACTGCCTCATTCTTCCAAGCAGTCCTCCAACATCAGCTGAGCCAAGCTGGAAGGGTGAATGAGTTTGGGAGGAGAGAGAGCAGCGCTTAAGATGTGTGGATGAAGAAGCTACAGCCTACCCTATAGGTTAGGGTCTATACAGGGAAAAATTTCCCAGTGGGAAATACATAAGCATGCAGAGCCACGTCAGTAACGGCGAGGGCATAAACCTGTACTAAAGAATGTTTCACATCATTAACCAAAACTGGAGCACATATTGCATTTGCATTTGCCTCAGATGTTTCGTAGACTCATCTGATTACAGTGTCCTAACTAAACTGCCATATAGCTCTCTGCATTCTTAGCAGCATTTTTCCTTTAAATGGCTGCTATACATACAGATGCAGTCACATTGGGTGTGGGGAGACACTTGGATATGGCCCGAGCAAGTGTCAGCACTATTTATTCCCCATTCCTTCCCTGCTGGTGCCAGGAAAATACAGGGAAGCCTGTCTACCAGCCTCTGCTTACAGAGCAGGTGCTCAAAGCATCCAAAAACGAATGGGAGCCCATGCGTTTCAGAAGGGTGAGTAACCCAACGTGTGGAGCAGGTGTCTCCCCAGAGGTTTTTCCCTTAGCTTATGACTTACTAAACCTAATCCATTTGCCTCGTTAATTAACAGCTCGGTGACTGTCCTTAAAAAAAGGAAGAGACACGAAGGGGAGGGAAGAAACGTGAGGCGCTCCCAAATCCCAGGAGGAGCGACATTCGTGGATGGCCTCACCTCTGCTGTTTCATGGGTGGACCTTGTCTCTCCTCCTTCCCGAGCCCGAGATGATGCAGCCCAGCAGCCCCCAGCTCAGCCATCCCTACCCACCTGCCATCTTCCAACGGGCACCCAGGAAACGGCGGGTGCTGAGCAGTTCTGCCCCAGCGGCCCGTGAGAAACACGTCCTTCACTGCTCAGCTCGCTTATGTCTTTCTGATGTTATATAAGTGGATTTGGAGAAAGAAGCACTGCCATGAGCAGGTTTCTAATTAGGAAAAGAAATAAATAGAATTATGGTATTAAGGCAGAACCTCAGCATGAATGACCCAAATCCCTTCCTTGTGCCACAGTCCACAGCAGGCTATTAAAAAAAAGAAGTTAATTCATCCCTAAGATAGCACAGCAAAGGCAAATTCCTTCACAGGCTGGCACCCACTCTCCCAAGCTGCTGATCCCACTTAATGTGACTCCTATAAGTGCAAAGGACAACACTTTGGGAAGCAGGGTGCTCTGTGGTGCAGGCAGCATTACCCTCACTCACACAAACACAAGGAGCAACAGGGCTTACGTTACCATTTCCTAATTTGCTCTGACAACTTTCTGTTGGTCCAAATGCACAGGTTGTTATTACTGCTTGGAGTTGCCTACTATGAGGCTCCTACACCATAGTGGTATAGGTGTCTCATTAACAGTGTCTGGCTTTGTGGAGATATGAAGCATCCCTAAGTCTCCGTGACCTGACCTCCACTGGACACAAGAACACTCTACAACTTCTCACAAATGAGGCCATATTTATCTAAATACTCAGGTGCAGATTTAAGACCCCACTTTTTAAAACATTGTGTAGTGAAACTAGCAATTTATATTTCTTCAAGGAGTAATTTGAAATTTGATGAGGAAATCATAAGTTTTCCACTCACAATACTGCCACCTGCACAGAGTGGTTTTGGTGGCATTTGAATCCCTAAAGGCACGGCAGTTTCTTTAGCTTGTTAAAGAAGCAAAGCAGATACCTTGGGATGTAATGCTGCTGCTTGGAGAAAGCTCATGTCCTCAGTAAATCAGCTGATGCATAAAGGAGAAGCCAGATTTATTCTTTATATATAAAAGCACTGTCTCTCTGAAACTGCTATGTTAGATAACATAAAACCTGTGTCAGATGGAAAAGGAGCACTGGTGATTTTTGGTTTGGTAAGACACCAGCTTGTTTTCTGGTGGGGTCCTTTCTCTGCTGGGTCAGTCCCCCAGGGGTGTGGGATCTCTAGGATGTTTCCCTACTGCAGGAACACTACAGCACTAAGTAGGAAAGAGAGACCTCATTTTTCCTGCCTACAAAGAGAGCTTGCCAGCTGCGGCACACACAGCTCAATGAACTCAGCTACTACAGGGAAACTCTCCGCTCCCAGCAGTTTGGGTTTGGGTCTAATCTGTGGCAGCCTCTGCCATGCAGGAACCTGAACTGTATGACAAGGAATCCAGCAAAGCTCATTAATGAAATATCCTGCATGATTGCCCAAAGCACTGAGCAGTTACTTGAAGTAGGCCGAGCCCTGGCAGCCAAGCAAGAGGTACAGAAACACAGCAAAGGAAACAACCATTTTTGGGGAGAGGGCTCCAGCTTGGGGTGAGCAGCTCAGAAGGTCCCTGGTAGCAGAGGCACCGTGCAACCACATTATCTCAGGGCCTGTTCTGCTCCTCTCCCCTCATGACAGGATACAGTCTGCTGAGGTGGGGTCCTCATGACCTCTAGTAGCAGACAGGCCCACGGAAATACCATACCTGTAACATCAAGATCAAAAGATCAAAACACTTCCAGTGTCTGTTATTTTATGCTCTTTTGCACTATAAGATAAAACTTCACTTCTGTTGGGGGAGTAAAATGCTTCAGGTTACTCTGATCCTGGCTCCTGGCTTTGTGCATGGTGTGTGCTGGTGGTGACAATTTGTCACAGCATTGTCCCTGCAGGGTTAAAATGCTGCCCTTTCCACCTGGGCTCCTGGGTTGCTGCTGGATGAATAGTGTTCATGTGTGGCAGCTGAAAGGGCTGCTAAAAGGCTGAGGGAATTCATGGGGAAGGGTAGAGCAGCAGATGATGCAGATGTGAAAATGCAATGGCACCAGCACAGAAAGAAGCAGACAGGTCTCTTCTCTGGCAGGGACAGCATGTGGTGGCTTCCACCACACCAAGCTTTGCAAGGTGCCAGGTCTCAGGTCCACATTCAGAAAGCCCTTTGTAGCTGCTCTGTCTTATAGCATTCACAGATTTATCCAGAATGGCCAGTGACACTTGAAAGTCCTTTCTTTTCCCATGTGAGCCTACAAACAGAGACCCAGAATAATTAAGACAGTGTTCATTTTATTGTACTCAGCATGGAAACCAGGAGATGTAAAACAGCAAAACATTCAATTCCTAAGGGACTCGATCAGGCGGGTAACATTGCTTTAGTATCACTGTAAGACTTCTTCACATGCAAACTTCTGTTGGTACGTCTCGAATGAACACCACAGTACACCTGGAAGCCTAATACTAGCTTTACTTTGCACAGTACATCATGTTTAGGAGGTGTAACTATAAAAATAACAAAGCCACGATAACATTAGATGTCTTTAGAAGCCCCCAAATTGGTTTTCTTCTGCTACCTGATGTGTGGCCATCATTGTTGTGGTGCTTGCAACAGCCAGGAATTCAAAGTTCACTCACCCTCTCTCCCCTTAACTCTGGGCAGAAACTCCCAACACTTTTCAACGAGCAACTGAAACCTCAACTTCAGACATGATTTTATGTACCATAAACACACAGATCTTTTCTTCCATTTTACTGAAATTCCTCAGAACAGTGTCTAAACTTGGGTTTGACATACTTGAAACTATTGATTATAAACCAGGCTAAGGGAAGTGTTGTCAGGAGGACCCTCCAGAAGGGTTGCCTGCTATAGCAGAGCTGCTGAGAAGCATCTGAGATACTTGTATTCTGCAGCAGACAACTGCTGGAGGCTTCACTGGCAGAACTGTCATTTATTTCTACGCCAGAGATTGTCAGGGTAAGCAGAAAGCTAAGAAAAACTTAAGGTCTAGTATTTCAAACAGGACTCGGTTGACGTGATTCAAGCGTGGATTACCACAAGGCTCAAGAGCCAGCGTGCCTCTCCGTACACCCCAGCCACTTCACTTTCTGTTCATAGTCTAGACATGGATGTTGGCCAACAGGTTTTTTTCAGATATGGCTGTGCAAATTTTTTTAGAGACCAGATAAGGAGAAAATCCTTGTTCCTGTATTGCAGAATGATCTAAACTTGCCTCAAATTGCGAAAAATGCTAAACCTCCAGCATTCAATCAGAAGAGCAAAAGGAAAAAAATTATCTTAGAGACCTGCATGCAGGTACACCCCTTCTAAACATGGACACACATACACACAAGCTTACGTACAGCACACTTTTTCCTGAAGGAAAAATTTCTTCTCTGTGTGATTTAGCTCAGTAATAACATAATTTTCTCTTTTAAAGAAGCCTGAATGATGAAAGATACGTTTCACATTGCAAAATCTTCTTTGCCAGGATTTGATGCAAAATCCGCATTATAAACTCTGGGATGGAAGAGCTGCTCAGAAAACCACAAAGCAGATAAAACAATAAATCTCAGATTTAAAAAAAACCCGAAAGATATTAATTTCAGTTTGGCTCAATTCAGCTGTAATACTTAATTCTTTCTTTTAAACACTGACTCAGTGAGATAATTTAGGCCCTGAAGAGCACATATGAAGAGAACATTGCAGCCATTTTAGTGTATAGGTCCTGACATTCAGGCCCATGGACCTCTGCAACATCCAGTGACTCCAGAGATATTTGGTAGCGTGCAGCATTTGGATAAGGATCTACATGCACACCTTTGAAATGACTGATAATACAAACCACCCATACAGCCATTCCAGAGTCACCAGAAAATAAAGCAGCAGAGGTTGACACGTTACAAACACAGGGGTGGAAAGAGGAGGGGAGAGTTTCCTTCAGACCATAGACCTTAACTTTCTAAGACTGTGGAGCCTGACGATCAGTTGTCTCTCATTCAGAGCAGCCATTTCCATAAGTGGGGTGTGAAAGACTTACTCTTCTTGATAACCTTTTGCACTCGTTTTTAAAAGGTGTAGAAGGATAGACATGAAACAAGACAATGGAGCTACCAGGCTAATAACATTTGTACTTTCACACAAACACTGCATATACTGAGCTAAGTTATGAAACACTGGTATGGTAGATTCCATCGAGTTTCCAAACTGACAACCAGGGGCAGCCAACTTGAATTCTCCAACAGCTTCAACACCAATTTTCACTTGAATTTCCACTTCTAACTTCACCATGTCAACATAGTCATGAAATTCAAGATAAAAGCTAGTGCTATCTATAGAGCATAAGTTCAACTTTTCTGAGCCCTTCGAATATACTTCTCCAAACAGTGCATTTTACAAGCTCTTATGTGGTAGCAGTAGTAATAAATTGAGATTGTCTACCTAATGGTTTTGTTAAATCATATTTGCATATACCTATACATACTAGCAAAATATACAGCCTTTGGAAATATCAATTTTCCTAAACTCCATAGGACACCAATGATATGAAATATATGTGACCTCAGAATGGGCAAAACTTAAGCAAAACATTTGCTTTCCAGGCATAGGAATGGGAATTCCTCATGAAGCACTCACATCAACTTCATTTTACTTCTCTTTTGGTCCCTCCCTCCTGATGTTTCTCAGCAATTCCTCTTTTATATACAAAAGGGAGGTTTTCTTCCTCTGAAAAGATGATGATAGATATTCTTCTCCTTGTCCCTCCAGTTCTTTCCCCACTCATTTTTCCAAACCAAGTCAGCAGAAACAAGGCAGGACTTCAGCACTTGTACCCAATGCAACACAATGCTGGCAAGCAACAACCAAGTGCAGGCAGACAGTGATGGATGTCACAGCCTCACACAAAGTCCAGGACTATATCCCAAATTGCCTGCAATGAGGTTTTCCTTCAACTCCTTACAGGTTTTGTACTGTCAACATTGAAACATACTGACTGTCATCTTTCCTAGCAGAAATCTCCTGAAGTGAAACTAGAAGTAACTCTTCCATTCTCATTCACTGCTTTCATTAATGGTTCTGGCCATGTCAGCATTCCCAGAAGATGCAACCAACAGAGAAGAGTTTCCTGACAATTAGCTAGCTTCCCAAAACTTCTCATCTTACAACAAACTGAATTTCAGAGTTACTTCAACTGGCTAGGCTGCAACACGGGTTCTTTTTCTTTTTCATACAAATTTACTCTTGGGAATGACAAAGTACTTTCTTTTTTTTTTAAATCTCTCTTTATTAGCCCAAATGGATTGCCTTGGCTCTTAGCTACCCAACCAATGCAATGTGATTCTGAGTCATCGGGCAGAGAAAAAAAGCAGGGTGGTGGCACACAGATGATCTCCCCCTGTCCTCTGCCGTAACAGTGCTCCAAGCACACTTTCATTTTTTGACGCTGATGTGACACTAACAACAGTCTTTCTTGGCTGCTACAAGACCACTCACACACATAATATTTGCTAATTGCTACTCAAAACACGGTTCTATTTTGCTGCTGGTGAAAGATGCATCATCCCTACAAGGATTCACATCATCATCTAGACATTGTACACAGGAGAAAGCATAAATTACAAGTGTTAAACTAACAGGCTGCCTATAATCTGCAAGGCAAAGTGAAAAACCTAAAATATTTTCCATGAGATGCGCTGGTGATTATCAACTTCGGTTTTGTGTATTGGTTTTTGGCACATTATTGCTTGGCTTCACACACATACCTGCAAGACTTCTGTACCTGCCAGGCAGCATCACTGACATTTTGTAGTTTGTCCTTGCGCGTGTATTTTCCCAAAATACTAAAGCATGGTGCTCTGCTGGCCACTATGGTTTCTCCAGTTATGCCCATGCAATTGTTCAGATGTGTCCACTTAGTAACTTGCCTGTTGGCGTTTTGTGGTACGTATGTACTGGTGAGGTTTTTCCTGGAAGATAGGTCATTTGGGGTGGGGAGGAGAGGTGTGGGTGGACCAGCTAGTGAAGACTCACAGCTGGAAGCAGCTGCGGGGAACCAGGAGAGATCTCCCATTCCTCACAAAGAAGAGTTAATTCCAGTGCTGGCCCAGCACCCTGCTCATTCATTGCCAAGCCCAGTTTGGTCTCAATAAAGCAACTCATACCCATCTGCCAGAAATATTTTGCAGAGCTTAAGCTAAAGGATAAAGTTCATAGAAATGGGTGAATGCGTGATAGCTATTTATTCTCCTCTGGAAAATAAAAAAAAAAAAAGAAGACAATCCATTTATATATCCAGACCGAGCATATTTGTAACGGGACAGTTCAGAGTAAGGTGGCTCACAATGCTCCAGCGAGGGGGACAGGGGAGAGAGGGACACGAGCTGAGCCAAGGGGCACCATTTCACAGGAAGACAGGCTGGGCAGCACTAGGGAAGGAGGGGGCCAGGGGGAGGCGAAAGGAGCAGCACAAAGCCCTAGACCTGGACAGGACACAGCAAATATCACAGACAACTCTGGGAACCTCTTCAGGGCTGAAATGGACACATCGTGGGAAGAGACACTGAACTTGTCAACTAATCTGACCTAATGAGACTGCCAATATTAATCCCCCACAAAATTTCACAGGAAACTCACATCTCAGACACTGATAAGAAAGGGATGGAAGCAGTACTGATAGAAAAAAGGCAGGAGACTTTTCTCTTGGTAGGCACAAGTGGGAACACACTCTCTAATGTGGGATTTCAGAATTAGCAATTCAGCATCAAGTTGGAAATAACATACAGAAATGAAACAAGGAAGCCCCCAAATATACACCAGAGGAAAAGTAGCAGTCAATTCAGTATTACGCCTGGGGGCAACACCTTTCATTGAACTAGGTTAAAATACTGTATCGTTCAGTATTTTATCTCTCTGCTAGGGAGAAGTTGTCCCAAAACAGCTGCTTTGCAGTCTTGGCAGTTGATATACTGAAAAAGTCTGGCCTCCTAAATAAAAGGGGACCCCTTCAGGTCTACTTCACAGAAAAAAAAAAGGAAAAAAAAAAGAAAAAAGATATTAATACTCATTTGGACTGTGTAAACCTGTAAGATTTACAGAGTAAGTTGTAAGAGTAAGATCTACAGAGTAAGTCAGATGTGTGGTACTAGAGACGGAAATAAATTATCATCATGATTCATGAAAAATCTTTAATGGAATAAAAATAACCCCTATTTAACTCTAGTAGTCTGCAGAATTACAGTATCCAAATCCTCAGTCCTTTGCAGGATTGAAACTGAATTTTCTACAAACTGCAGGAGTCCTCCAGCCTCCCATTGTGAACTCTAGTGGACAGAGTAAAAAGCTAGTGGGAAATGCATTTCCTGTGTTGAAATATGTTATTAAGGTGAGAAACATGACCAACATACATTTGAGACATTATTGTGTATCACACTTCTACAAAAACAGTCACTAAGCTACCTTTTATTAGCAGTTTCTACAACTTTTCTAATGTTAGAAATACAGCAAAGATTGTCTCAAGATTTCAGTACTTCTGTAAAGTAAATGTTTCAAGTTAACAATATAATGGTTTATAGCATAGAGAGCATCAGGTAAAACAACATATGTAAAGGCTAAATAAATGGTATTTGGTTAATGGAAGGCAGGAAGAAAAGCACCAAAATACTGCAAAAAAGGTAGAGTTAGCAAAGGATTTAAAAGGAAAAAAAAAATTTAAAAAAAAATCAGTGTTGCATACTAGACGTGTAGGCTCATGGACCCAGACACACAGGAATAGCCTGCTCCTATGGGAAAACATTACTGTGCATCTCTAGAGAGAGAAAAAAGATTCACATCACTTTAAAGAGTGATTTAGAGGAGAGGTACTTAGCGCCACGGGAGGCCGGGAGCAGGGGTTGTCTACCCCAGCTGAGCAGCCAGAATGGCTCCCTACTTTTGAAAGCCTTGGCTGGAGCATCACAGTGTGAGCGAGGGCACCGTCCTGTCGGATGCAGACACATCTGCTGACGTGCTCTCTCGTGCCTGGCCTGCTTATGCCTTAAGCATGGCTGATGCAAGGGAGGAGAAGCCTGCAGAATACATCCCTCTCTCACCTCCTCTTCTAGCCATCAAAATCCAATTGACTTAACTTCTCCCAACGAGAGCCTCGATCCTCACTCTTTGGCTGGTTCTCCATTTCAGTGGGAGGGGAAGACCTGGCTCTCTGGGGCTCACAAAAGAACGGTGTCCCACAGTATCCACAGAGGTGAGACTGCTCAGTGGTCAATGTCCACAGCCTTTTCACTGACTTGCTTCGGCATGGGTAACTTACACACCAGGAATGTTGTCTTGCATTAGGTCATTACAGCTGTTGGACCTTAGTTTCACCTCACCCAGCTTTCCCCAGCCCACCCCTCTGTGTAAGACCTCGTGATGCACACAAATAACTTCCCGTAGTAACTCTGATAATCTCTCTGCCTTTTGCTTTATCAGAAGGTGCTGCTCTCCCTGCAGCAAGGTGGCAATTTAAATTTGTGCTTTTGCTAAGTGCCTAGCTTTTCATCTGAGAGTAGTCAGAATGGGGGTGTAATGTGGAAATACACCAGCTGTGGCAATAGTAATGGCAGGACAGAGCACGTGGCTACTCAGAAAACAAAGGGGAATAATTTTCCACTGTTGCTGCATCACATCCCCAATAACACAACTGGACAGCAGGACTCAAGACTCGAGGGGAGGAATTCTCTCTTCTACAGCAGACATCTATGCGCCCCTGCAAACCACATCAGTCTAACACAGAGGAGGGAGCAGGTCGGACACAGCAATTAGGACGCCTAAAATTCTGCAGCATGGACTGGAACACATTGTGCTGCCTCCCTTTCAGTTTTTTATTTGAGGACGTATCCGAGGAAATGGATTTCCGGGTCTGACTGTTCTGGACCCGGATCAGTTTCTCGTGTTCCCGTATTTGTCTCTGTAAGTGGTTCTGGATGGCAATTCCCAGGGATTCCGGATCGAGGGAAGCACCATAAACCTCCCACGTCATGCCCTGCTCGTCCCAAACAACATCCCTGACATGCTTGGACTGCTTCACCTGCACCTTTGCCTCCATGGCTGGGGCGGGATGCTTTTTGTTTTCCCCCAGGTTTGGCAAGGCCTGAGCTGAAGCAGGAAGAGCCGCTGTGTGAAGCTCCTTGGCCTGGGGGCCTTGCTGCTGGGGAGCTGCTGATGCCTCCAAGGGAGGGGGGACACGTGCAGAGTTCGCACCCAGCTCAGGCATCAGTCCTGCCTGCAGGCTCTGGCCACCAGCCATCTGTGCCTGGACAGCTTCTCCCTGGCCTCTGCTCTCCTCCTTTCCACCTGCACCCTCGGAGCATGCCTTTACGTGGGCGGCAGCAGGTTGGCTGCTGGCATCCGTCCCTCCTTTAGGATCAAGAACCACGGAGTTTTCATCCTTTGGCTTTACCTCAGACTGACTAGGAATGGCCTCCCCTTGCCCAGCACCCTTATTTTGCACAGGCTTTTGCTCAGAGCTGCCCGGGACCTCCTTCTGCTTGGCTTCACTGTCTGTGCTACAGAGTGAAGGTAACGAGCTGCTTCCAGCCTCACGGACGAGATCTTGCACGTTGTTCTCAGTTCCTGGGACAGCAGCAGCAGAAGCACTTGGTTCACCAGCGCCAGACCCAGACTGTGCTGCAGTTTGATTACTGGAGTCACCTGCAAGTTGCTCAACAGGGACGGGCTTTGATGGGACTGGAGCATCCATCGGCAGCCGAGCAGCATCCTTGCCATCATGGGCTGCACAGGTCGGTTCAGCATTACTCACAGATGTCCCCTGGGAGGTAACAGCTGCAGGGGAGAAGGGGAGAACAGGTTTTGCATTATCTGCTGATGCTGGAGACGCCACGTCAGGTGGGACCCCAGGCAGCTTGTCAGGCTGGGCTTGGGCTGAAGCAGTCACAGCCATAACAACAGTCGATTTTGACACGACACCGGGAGAACATGGGGACTTTTGATGTGATGATGAACTGTCAGTAAGTGCAGACTGGCTCAGCCCCACACCGCCTTGGTAAATTATGTGCAGTTCTTCCTTCTCCTCTGGAGGAGGATTCCCTTTTAAGAAGGCAGCAAGGATGCTGGGACTGGTGGAGGCCGATTTGCTCTCCACAGTAGCCACAGCCTGAACCTCAGCATCTCGCCATGTCCTGCTTACTGCTTCCTGAGTTAAAGAGCCACTCTCTGGCTGAACTGTCATTGTACCTGTTTCTCTGAATTTGGAGAGCTGTGTGGGGTCTGGACTCCCCAGCTCGGCACCCGCGTTCTGTGTGGGCTGCGGACTCTCATTGCTAGACTGGGCTGGTGGCTCTTGTGGCTGGAGAGGCTGGTGTCTCTCGTGACTGGACGGGGCTGGTACCTGGCTGCTCTGCACGGCTTCAGTTTTATCCGTGGGATGCAACTGTGCGGTGCCCACAGCCCCACTTTTAGCCTCCAAACTGCTCTGTGGGTCTCTCTCCAGGCCGGCATTGGTTTGCCTCGCTGGCGAGGCCGACTGACACGCAGCAGAACCAGTTTGCTCTCCTCCCCTGTCTTTTTCCCCTCTTTGCAGAAGGTTTGCCTGAGAAGTACGACTGGACTCATTACCCTTTAGAGGGTCACCCGGGGAAGAATAATTTAACACCTCAAGCGCTGCCTGATCGTCAGTCCCCTGAGGTTTCAAGGCAGAGTCATCCATTTGTGCCAGGGAGCTCGTTTTCCCCTGGCCACCTTGCACAAACTGTCGGGAGCTCTGGGGGGCTGGCATCATCTCTGGCCCCCACCTCGCCGAGGGGGCTCCTGCTGCAGCGGGGGCTGGTGCTGCCGGCTGGGAGCAACCGGCAGGCTCTAGGGCTGCAGGACACCCCTCCACAGCTTTGCTGGTCAGCCCAGGAGGGGTGGCTTCCTGCTGGCTGGCATCATCCTTGTGGCACCGCTCGCACCCCTGTGCCCCGGCGGCTGCCGTGCACCTCACGTGGAACAAGCAAACTCCAGCAGAGCCAGCCGGTGTGCACGGGAAGCCATTGCTGGCCTTCTCTCCACCAGGTAGCTGGGTCTGGTGCTTAGCAGGCTGCAGGTCTCCCAGGCTGTCCTCCTCTGCAGATGCTGTGACCAGGGAAAGCTTGGTGGATCTCAGAGGATCTGGTACAGACCCCATGGACTGTCTCCCAGACGTGGTTTGTTTTCAGGTTCTCCGCAGAGTTTTCTTGCTAGGTGGTGGGTACAGCAGGGCAGGCTGTTGGTGACAGGCTTCCTGTAAAGCTAATCTGTTAATAAAAGAAACACAGTGTTAGCAGCAGTCAGATTTAAGGAGAAAAAAGTACCCAGAAGAGGTTGATTTTACAGCTTGGAGAGAAACACTTGCAGGCATCGGGGAAAGTGAAGCACTTGATTCTGCCTAAAAGTCACATCAAACACATGGATTTCAAGGATCTCCCAATTCCAAGATCTGGATGAAGAAGACAATACTAGGGACAAAGCCCTGTTGTTGATACATCAATGAAAACATAATGGCGTGCCAAGAGAGAAGGAAAAAAAACCCCATAAATACAAAGTCAAAGCAGGGATAAATGGAAAGGGGTGCAGACTTTGTGTGGAAATTTGAGATCAAAAATAAACTCGCTGTGATAAAATCCTCCAGCAAAGACACCTGTGGAAGGAAAGATGCTATCTTGCCTGTTGTGCCTATGGTAGGAAGAGATCCAATTCCTCCAGGATCCTCTCTGTGACCTGAGTGGATCTCACACCTTTGCTGAGCACCAGCTCCTCCTCCTCCTCACAGAGAGCCCTTCTGTAACTCCACTACCAACAAGGACATGTTCACAGGGGACAACAGGTCAATTCAGACTGGCGTGGATAAGTTATCAGTAAAAGCAATATGGAGGGATGACAACCAGCGAGGTGATGCAAAGAAACCAAGAGAAGCTACTGCATCATACAGCGCCAGGTCTATGCACATACTTACTTTCACATTTAGATCCTCTGAAATAATTACTAGGAAGCCAGATCAATTATTAATCAGAGGCACGGATGATCCAGAAATCAATTTATGAGCAGGTGGCATGAAACTGGAAGGGGGACATTGCAGCACTGCAGAACAGGAGGGGCCTGTGCCTTACCCAGCAAAATACTGGGGAGGGATTTGAAGCAAGTGGAGCAGAGTTATCCAGGTTGAAATCCAGCCAGGACTGTAGAGGAACCATCGTTTCAAATAGGAGGCTGATCTCCAAATGTGCTTGTTGGCTGGGCTTTCAAAAGGACTTTGCACTGCCCAACTCGGATCCTGCTAGAGGTCAAAAGCTGGATCCACATCAGTGTCAGCAGAGTGGCTGTGGCTAGTGACAGAATCCCTTTTTTAAGGGATTCTTTTAAATTGCAGGCTACCTATGCTTGTTTGAAAGGCTTTCCCCAGCTTATCCTGCCAGCAAAGCATGGGTATGAGACACCGTGAACGTTTTTTTGTTAACCAGAGGGATAATGCTGGGAAAACTGCTGTACTGCTGCATGCCCACGTCTCTGCAGGCACACAGCGGGGTCTCCCTTGCTACACTGCTTGGGAGATGCTGCTGGAGAGAGCAATTGCTCAGCTGCTTCAGACCCTCCCTACCTACTAGCAAAATCAGCAAAAGCATTTTCCAGCAAACATCCCTACTGTCCTTTCATCTCTCAGCCTGAAGGGTAGCAGTACAACTTCCTTTCTGTAAAATTAATCCTAAATTTCAGCACTTCAGGGTACTGAAAGAGTAACAGGAGAAAAACATTAAATGAAAGGAAAAATCAAAACAAATACAGCCAGCCTATTTTTCTAAGAAAAGGAAAATGCTGCAAGCTATTACTTATTCATTAAGCTATATGTCTTCCAGATACTAATAATCTATTATTTTTACACTGCCTCTTTGGGCTCTGTCCAACCACAGACACACACAGTCTGCTGGGTTAAGCCAGCCCTGGGAAATTATGATCCTGCCCCTGAAGGATCCCGAGTTTCTTAGCTGCAATCTGTGACAGCAGCCCTGCATCACTCCAAAATGGCTTTCCAGCAAGGCTAGGGATTGCTCAGCTTTTTGAGAGGTGCTGAGTTTATGTAAACCAGACTGCAGATCTGTGGAAGTTTATGACTGCCTACAAGATGTCTCCACTTCATTTTGTGCTCACTTTAAAGCCAGCCAACCTAGTCCTGAAGGAACGGAGAGCCGTTCCAAGTTCACACTGTTGTGCTATGACTTAATGTCTAATCACTGTGAGGAGAGGAACAGATGGTTTTGGGCATCTGTTTGTCTAAATTCCATTACTCTCTTCTTTCTTTTTCCACATATGGATGCAAACCAAACCAGTATATACAATTAGGCAGGCCACATTTCTTTCTTTAGAGCCACAGTTTATTTAAGAAAAAGTAAACAAATAATGGAACAAAAATCAACCCCCAGTTTTAGGATGAGATGTACTACTTGGTGAACCATTTCAGAAGAAATATAAATGGCAGAGCAAGTCTGTTTGGCTCTTTGCTATACAAAAACTGGGAAAGGCAATCTGTACACCAGAGCACTGTCTTTGACTCATACCCAGTCAACTCAATTCCTAATTTTTCAATTAAGTAAATTAATTCTGATCTGAACCCCCACATGAATTCCCCCTGTCTGTTTAGTGGCTCTTCACCAGTATCACTAGAAGCATACATTTAAATGACTGCCACATGTGCTAATTAAAAGTGATTCTGCTACCGAGCCCTCAACATATGATGCTGATAGAGGAAATTCTCCCCCCAAACCCCCATGTGAACCCCTTCTCTGGTGTGAGATAAAAGAGCATAATCCAGACACTTTGCTTGGTCCTTGAACATGGGTTAGGAGCTGGGCCACTCATTCTGCTGAAAATGAGAATACATTTTTTATAAATACTTTGTTGTCAAAATCATGAAATCTATTTTCTTGTTAGACTCTCCACTAAGCCATCCTAATGACAGGAGCCAAAGGCACTGTACTAATCTAAGTAAATGCAGTAATTTTTGGCAATGCTCTGTCTTAAGAATTAATAAAAATCGTTAAGTTTTATGCAAGAGAAAAAGTAAGCAAACCCAACTGATTACAGAATTTGAATGGCATTTTTTAGTGTTGGTGTCTTATTTATGACTTATATAATTTTTAATATTGGAGTCCTATAGGACTGAAGAACAACACTGGGACCTGTGGGCAACACTATTCAACTGCCAAGGCAGTGAGGATTCAAATCAACAAGGAACACTGACCTAGAAAAAACAGAAATACAAAAAAGCCAAAAACCACATCAAAACAAATCAAGATCACTGATGAGTTTTCTAGTGTTGTATTCCTGACCTGGAGCAATCATCCAAAATTATCTTTAATCAGGAGGTGAAATTAGTATCTCCACAAAGGTCAAAATAAATTTTACGTAATAAGAACTGATTTTCTACCCCAACATGGTTCTCCTTCACCTCAGTCTTTTAGATCAAAGTAGTCTGCCTGACTGTGTCAATCTCATCTCAACACAGAATTTTTCTGGAGCTTTTGCAACAAGAAGTTTCTAACTTTGACAAAGTCTACATTTGGCTCATATGGTTTGGGAAAGCTCCTGCCCAGCCAGCAGGCCTTTGTGGACTCTTCTTACTGTGTAGGTCTTCTTTGTGTGCTTTAAAATAAAAAAAGGTCAAGAAAAAAAAACCAACCTCCAAACCTCAAGAAATCTCCAGGCAACTCAATGCTGACAATGTAAAAAAACTGCTCCTGTGTTTTTCAGTAACACCCATCCACCAATAAAACAACATTACAAATGTCCCTCTTGCTGCTTATGAGAATACCAACAAAACCAGAAAGTCCTTATGTTTAATAAAACAAA
>BJBW01007393.1:3127-14567 GCA_004320125.1 Scolopax mira | reverse complement strand
CAGAACAAGGGCTAACGGGTATAAACTGGAGAAGAGCAGGTTTAGATTAGACATTAGGAACAAGTTCTTTCCTATGAGGGTGGTGGAGCACTGGAAGAGGTTGCCCAGGGAGGTGGTTGAGGCCCCTTCCCTGGAGACATTCAAGGTGAGGGCTTGACGAGGCCTTGGGCAACCTGGTCTAGTTGGAGGTGTCCCTGTGACTGCAGGGGGGTCAGACTAGATGACCTTTGAAGGTCCCTTCTGGCCCAGATGATTCTATGATTCTATGAATCATGATGTTACTGTGGTTAGAGAGGAAGCACTGTCTAGTGAATCGAAAAGAATTATTTAATCTGCTGTAATGATAGCCACTTATTTTCTTATTTTCTTTCTGATCTCAAGAAAATGACATAGTCTTTGTCGTTCTATTTTCTGGTGGTTTAAACAGGTCACACTAATGCTTTGCTAACTTGTGGGATTGTTGTCAGGGTAGTGGAAGTTTTTCAAGCACTTTGATACCTCCAGGTGAAAGGAGTAAATAAATGTAACCACATTTTTACTAGGTTGTATTGAAAAGAGAAGTTGCAATTGGCAGAAGTTTATAATTTTGGTGGTTGGCATAACCCCCTTAAATCAAAGTCTTGTAATGCAACTGTGAAACTTATGATTGAGTGTATGTCTTAATGTCTTAGAAGAGGACTGCATTAGTGTTGTTCAAAAGAGACCTATTCATTTTTTTTTAACTGAATGGGAATGATGGTATAATTTCTCTAGGATGTGGGAAATTCTGCATTATGGATTCATTATGATAAAATGTACGCTTGAAGGGTATGGCAAAAGCAGCTGTAAGTTACCACTTTCTACTCCTCTGTCTCCTTAATCTTTTCACTTTCCACAATTCAAAGAATCTAGCTAATGAAGAAGGTTTACACTTGAATGCCTTAGTCTTTTTTTCTGTTACCAAGAATATAGAGACTAGGCTATATGCAAATGCCATTTTTCCTTAATACACATTCAGGGTTGGGAATTGTGAGGGACAGGTCAAAGGGCCATTATAAAATCATATCAAATTACATTTACTAATACCTAACCTAAATGATTCTTCCTGCAGCTTAATCCTGTGACTTCTCATCCTGTCCATCACAGGAATGCAGGATGAATTAGTCCTTTCCCCTTTTTGGCAACATTTATATAAATCATTCAAACATGCTCTCTTTTCTTTCAACTCTCATAGCAGGCCGTATTTTCTGAATGCCTTACTGCTGCTTCTGCTCTCTTTTTGAGTGATTCTGCTAAACTGACTCCTTCTGGGGACTGCCTGGGGTTCCAGTCTTTTTTGAGAGCAGGAGGTGGATAAAGGGTCTGCCAATAGCATAAGAAAAATTGCCTCACAAACCAAATTTACTTTAAGCCCCAAAATTACATTGATCAACATAGCATAAATGAGAATATAATCACATAATGATATAATAAGAATATAATAAGACCCCAAGTGACGCAAGCATAGCTTTTTGTATCCTTAATAGTAGTTCAGCACTGCTAAATCCTAGAAGTTCCAATAACTATGATTTGGGATAAAAACCCTACAGATTTAATTGATCCTTAAGTTAGCTGTTTGGTTTTTGTCCCTTGGCATGCTGCTTTCTCTTCAGCTCTAGGGATCAGAAACTTAATTTGGCTTCGAATGAAGCCTGGGATTACTGCATTATGACTGTATTCAAAGAATCTGGAACTACAAGAAAAGCACTAAGTATCACAAAAATTATGATTAAGTTTGGAAAATTGGTGGCATTAGTCATTTTCCTAAAGAATATCAATCTGACAGACATTGATTTGTTAAATAAGTCTATTTGTACATAATTGTTGGTAATCTACAAAAACATTTTAAACTCAACTAAAAATAGCTTTCTGTCATACAGTTTCAGAGAGCAATGCTTCTTTGTCTTTTCTGTTTCATTCAGAATGTTGAAACTATAAGGTACATTCCATAGAATCATAAAATCATGGAATCATAGAATGGTTTGGATTGGAAGGGACCTTAGAGATCATGTAGTTCGCACCTCCCTGCCATGGGCAGGGACACCTCCCACTAGACCAAGTTCCTCAAAGCCTCATCCAGCCTGGCCTTGAACACTTCCAGGGATGGGGCATCCACGACTTCCCTGGGCAACCTGTTCCAGTGCCTCACCACCCTCACTGGAAAGAATCTCCCTTCTTCCAATTTAAAACCATTACCCCTTGCCCTGTCACTTCACTTCAGAGTGTCCCTCCCTGGCTCTCCTATAGGCTCCGTTCAGATATTGAAAGGCTGTTATAAGGTCTCCCTGGAACCTTCTCTCTCCTCTAGGCTGAACAACCCCAGCTCTCTCAGCCTCTCCTCATAGGAGAGGTGCTCCATCCCTCTGCTCATCTTCATGACCCTCTGCTGGATCCGTTCCAACAGGTCCATGTCCTTCCTGTGTTGAGGACTCCAAAACTGGACACAGAACTCCAGGTGGGGTCTCACGAAAACAGAATCACCTCCCATGATCTGTTGGCCACACTTTTCTTGATGCAGCCCAGGATGCAGTTGGCTTTCTGGGCTGCCAGTGCACATTGCCGGCTCATGTTAAGCTTCTCATCCACCAACACCCCTAAGTCCTTCTTCTCAGGGCTGCTTTCTACCCATTCTCTGTCCAACCTGCATTTGTGCCTGGAATTGCCACATCCCAGGTGCAGGACCCTGCCCTTGGCTTGGTTAAACTTCATGCGATTTGCACAAGCCCACCTCTCCAGCCTGAACACTGGCATCACTTCCCTCCAGCGTGTCGACCACACCACCGAGTTTGGTGTCATTGGCAAACTTGCTGTGGGTGCACTCTATCCCACTGTCCATATCTCCAACAAAGATGTTGAACAAATGTGGAACGAAATGTTGAACACCACTTGTCACTGGCCGCCAATTGGACATGGAGCCATTGACCCTGTGAGTGTGGCCATCCAGCCAGCTCCTTATCCACCGAGTGCTCCATCTATCGAATCTATGACTTTCCAATTTTGAGACCAGGATGTTGTGCAGGACAATGTCAAACACTTTGCACAAGTCCAGGTAGACTTTTTACCAAATTTCCCACATGCTTTCAGGCTGCTGTGTTTCAAGTTGAAATAGCCTATATATAAAATGCAGAAAACAAAAGATAAAATATGAAGCATGTTTATTTCCGTATGCAGATTTGCCCACGTGTGCAGTTTCACTCATCAGAAATATGTTTCTAAATTCCATAGGGTAATTTTCCAGCTGTAGGAGATATAAAGCAATGAAGGATGATCGAGATTGCTTTTTGTAGTATTTTCTATTTACTATTAATCTATTTATGATTCTGACAGACTTGATCCAATGTCTATTAAAATAAGTGACAGATTTCCACAAGCTTTGGATCCATCCTAAAATAACTAATAACATTGATGATGTATTTTCACTTGAAAGCATAAGGTTGGCACAGTACTTTTTGTGTCTCATATAGGCAAAGCAGTTGAGTGAGAATTGAAGTTTGTCTAAGCCAGCTCAATTTTAATAAAAAAATTAAATTTGTGACTTATAGCTCCTCCAATGCTGGTACATTTCTGTTGCTCAGCACTGGACAAAATCTGTCTTGATTTACAGTCTACGAATTCTCAGTAAAATACTGAGATTTTACTGTGTTTATGTCAAGGCAGAATTTGTCCCAATATCCTAAAATTTATTTCTGTGTATTCTCAAAGACCAGTTTCCATTCATGCATGGAAATCCACACATGCATTTTTTAGAAAACAGTGATAAGTTGACAATAATTTTGCATTTTACATACCTTCTAGGTTCTAAATCACAATCTTAGAATACCAATAGTTCTCATAATGAATAGACTGTAAAAAACTTAAATCTAGCAAGTGTTATTCTCTGTTGCAGAGTATTTGCCATAGAGGCAATAATACTAACTTCACAAATGGTTGTTTTCAATATACAGAAGGCAAAGGCACATTTGAAATCAATGGAATTATATGTCTATAGTCCTTTTTGAAAATCCTGTTAAGTGTCTAGCTGAAATTTTGCACATCTAAAACCCCTGAAAATCTTGCAACATGGCATCAAACAAATATAAAAACTCCAGTGAGCTGTGAGATGCCTGCTGAGATGCACCGTAACATCTGTTAGTGCAAGGGGTTTAATTCACAGCTTGCTGAAAAAGCAAATTCTACATCCATGAAAAATAGCTTTGGGAACTGGGATGGGAAGTTAATACCCCAGAAATTTTAATGGAGCCCAAATTCCTCAATATTTAGCTGTAGATACACTCCAGGGATCTGGAGGGCTGCTGTTCCACAATGCCCTGCTTGGTTGCATGTGAGAGTCGGAGAGCCTTGGAGTTGGAGATTGAACAAGCTTTCTTGTTAGGGACAGGATAAAGCTCTTAAGAACCTGAATGGAGAGGTAACCACTTAAGTGCATGCTCTTTCATTAGTCAACTCACTGTTTTCTGAAGAAATAGTGAATTTAGCTGTCATGTTTAATCCACGGTAATGGATTAAAATGGGGAATCTGAAGGGTTTTTTGGGTCTCTTGTTGGCTGCTGGCATGAAACCAGGTGAGCATCCATTAAAAAAGTAATGTCAATGAAAGATTCCAGTGCAACAATTTGTTGCAGAAAATTTCTGACCAGATCCGGTGTCATTTACAGATTCTTGGTATGAATGAAAAGTACAATAAAAAATAGTCTGCCTGTATAAAATCATTAGGTGCTAGAAATTCAGTTGCTCCAATCTGGTCATGAAGGAGAAGAAAGGCTACACACACAGAAATGCTTTTCCGGTCCCTTTCATCTTGCTGTCTAAGATGTTATGTGATAATGAAGAAAATTATCTGCTGCTGCTCTCCAAGCACACAGTGTGATAATTAGGAAAGCTGAAATGGAAGAACAAGAAAAACCAAACCACTCCCAAGTAAATTTATTCTAGATATTTGGTAGTATTTCAAGCTACTTGAATTATTTTCATGGTGTTCAAATAGTCTTTAATTGAGATTACTTGCATTTATGCTTAAATACTTTGAAAAGTCCAGACACCAGTAAGAGTTTCTTCGTAATATGTAACAGTACAATCAACTGGTAGGTGGAAGCTGGGGCAAGGGTCTTGTGAAAAAAATTGGGGCAAACAGATGAATGAATCATTTAATCTTAGCAAGCCATGATAATTCTTGACCTTAATGTTTAGAAAAGGCTTGAGGTTCCTATTAAATTTTGGCACATACTACAAAAAATGTTTTCTGCCTTTACTTAAGAGATAGTTATTTTTGACATCTATTTTTAAGACAGGAGGAATTGCCCTTCATTGTCCATAGAGCTGCGAGAGACACATGTTTATATTAGATTGGGAAGGTTAGGTGAAATTCATCCTATCTTTAAGAAAAAGCAACTTAAAAATGAGATTGCAGCTGGTTTTTATTAATGAAGTTCTGAATATATTTCATTACTGGTTCTTGAGCAAGTAGTATGTCTGTTTTCTCTAAACTGAATATATCTATAAAACCAATTGTTTCGAAATCACTTTTAAATTGAAGTGCAAACAACAAATTATTAGAAAAGGTCTTTTCTTGTTTGTACTCTAAAGTTATGTATTGATCTTCATTTCTCCAGTGCAGAAAAATGTTTTACATGAATGTCACGTCATGTATGACAAGTTGAACCGGCAGATGTTAAGCATTGCTCCAGTTACCAAAGAAACATGCAGATGTTGGTGAGTAACCAGTATCCAGGCGTGTTTTTCCAAAGAACTGTCCATCAGAGAGCTCTGATATTATCAGGAAATAACATCTCAAGTTTGTGACACTGGTACATTTCCTTCTGTCCCCAAAACTGATGGTGGCACTTATGTCTCTCCATGTGCCATTTCGTAACGAGCTGAAGTTTAGAACCATAAATCATTCTGTTGCCGAAGTCGTGACAGGTGCAGGATAACAGATGCAGTCTCCGATGCACTAAGAGAGTGCCACGAGTTATTTGCATTAAGGCGATCTGGGGTTAGCAATCTGCTTGAAACCCCATAACCATATGGTGCATGGCTGCTAGATGAGAATATTTGCCTGTAATAATGGACTGTATTAAAATGCAAGATCCAATATTTAGCCTTGGAAAGTGTCTCTTGACACCTGTGTCAGCTCCTTGAGATACTTGAAGACTACATTTTGTGAGCTAAAGTGCAGAATGTCACTAATCTTGTGACAGCAAGCTTGGCATCTTGGTGCAAGGGTCCAACAGAGTGAAGTACTTAAACATGCAGATTTTCCCACTGGCCTCTAAGTTAGGCATGTATCCAACAACCTCACTGTAGGAGGACCTACAGAAAGAAGTTTTCCGATGAAGCATTAATTGTTTTTGTACTTCTTAGTTTTTAGTCAAGGCGATGACTCCGAACATACGGGCAAAGGCAGGGCAGCTCTGCAATTACAAGTATAGAAATAAAAATTACCAGAAGTGAGGTGCACACAAAAATGTCAGAGAGATCGATGAGTTCAGGTCAGGAGGAGAGTGTCATCTCCATTACAGATTTCTCTGTGAAGAGACCTGAGAATACACGAAGCAATTGGTCTAATAACAGTACTTCCAACAGAGAGCTCATGCCAGGGAAAGCATGAAAATGCAGTGATGTTATTTAAGGATAGTTAAAAGTGGTATTTATGTAACTACAGGGCCATTATTCTGATCTCAAAAGCATATGAAGTTTGAGAACATATTGTCAAGGAACAGACAGGTCTGGCGGTTCCAGTGGAGCTGGAAGGGGTGGGTGGAAGCTTCAGGCATGGTTGGTCAGGGCAATTAAGGCCTATTAGTGCCCTCAGGGCCCTCACACATATTTTGATGGAAAAAGAAACCAGAGACAGTGAAAAAATGGAGGATGAGATAAATTGCAGCTTAGGTTTACTGAATGTGAATCGCATTTGAATAGCCTGACATCCTTCTCTGCTAACTCATTTTCTAGACGAAAGAAATGCTATCAATGTCATCTGTCTGGCCTACCACACCATATGGGAAATGGGAGAAAATGCAAATTGGCAGAAGAAATTTCAGGTGAATAAGGAATTAGTTAGAGAAGACACAGCAGTAGGTGCTTTTTGAAGGGTAATGTACTGAGTGGAGGAAAGTCAGGAGTAGAGTTCCTCAAGGAGTAGTCTAATTACTGATTTCTTAAATATTTTCACATCATTTTAATGTGGAAAAGTGCTGACAAAACTTGCTTATGACATTGTATTATGGGAAGTGATTCTACTTTCTAGATGGGTAAAACGTGTGAAGTAAGTCACTCCTAATAATTATTTGGGAACAAGGATTCTTTAATTTCTTTCATTTGCACTGGTTATATCGAAGAACAGTAGCAGAACCTGACTGTGCACCCTTCCACACAGTGTCCCTCCTCTGCTGTCACCCAGTTCCCAGATTTGCTGATGCCATGGTTTAAACTGAATTGGTCTACGATAGCAACAGGGGAAAAAGGGGGAGAGATAAAGGGATTTACAAGTTTAGAATGAACTAAACTACTTTAATGAAGTATTAATATTAAATTTTCAAAGGAAATAATGAGATAGATACAGTAAATACAAAACTGTATCAAACTGTATCCCAGGATGATGTCTCTGACAGTTACTGGGGAATTCCCAGACTGGACTCAGCGACGGATGGGAACTGGATTCCAGCTGTGGAGTCAGGAACACATGGGTGGAGATCAAAGCAGATGAACAGACATGGTCCTCTTTGGACATTGGCTATTGAAGAAAGAGGGCTGACCCTTTGATCCCTCAGCTTTTATAACGAGCATGATACAGATGGGATGAAATACCCTGTTAGTCAGTTTCGGGTCACCTCCTGTCCACTCCTCCCTGCAGGTGGGACCTGTCTGTGCTTCTCCATTTCTGACCCTACAATGGGGCAAATAATGAAATTAGCTGACTTTGGTTGTTATAGTACTAAGTATAAGCAAAAGCCTCTCTGCATACTGTTCCTTGGCATGAAGTACAAACATTGGTCTTATCAAGAACGAATAATTTTCTCCACAATATGCTGTTAATTTCAGAGAGTTAGAAGAGGCTTAGCTAAGATGTAAAATTACTGAACAGAAAGTTGTTTCTGTTTTACCTCAAAACAGAACAGTTGAAATTAAATAATCTGACCCCACCATGGTCTAATTTTAGGACCTATTTGTTCATAAAGATTTAATTGTCAATAATCTGAATCTAACAAATAGCACCCACGCTTATCTAAATCCCTTCTCATCTCTAGAATCAAAGTATGTCACAGAAAACAGTGAGAACCTGGTATCAGATAAAGAAATTAAGGTACAGAGCTGGAATAACTTGCCAAGAAACACAAAAAAAGGGAGTCATGCAAACAGGAACAGACCAGACCCCAGGAGTGCTGAGTCTTAGTACACTGCCTTGTCCACTGGTCCCTGCTGCCTCCCACAATAGCCTTGGTAAAGTATAGGAGGATCTTGAGGTGTTACTAAAAATGCCAAGATTGCCATTTTACAAGTATACACAATAAAGACTTCCACCACTATTTTTTTTTTTAATTTTCTGAAGCTGCTATAAGGAAGTATTCTGCAATATTATAATTAAAGGGTTACGGGTAATAAAACAGTTTGCAGAAATGACCAGTAGTGCTCCTGGCCCTGTAATTATCCAGTAGATATTCTTCCAGGCTGTTAGGTGAACAGAAGAAAGGGAGAGAAGACAGCTTTTTGAAAGAAGAAATGTTTGGCTCAGAGACAAAGATACATTTTGTGGATGAGAGTTTTTAAATGCAAAAAGAACAGACAAGAAGAAGCAAGACCTTTTAGACTTGTTAGGCATTAATTCAGAGGAAATCATTACAAACCTAAAAGTGAAAACCCTAGGCACCAGCAATAAATCACTGAAGTGACTGATTACCCAGCTGTTCTATCCAACAACATCCACATGGATGATTTACAGCGAATGTGTCTGGATATGACTGATGATATAAAGAGCAGAGGGACATTGACTTCGGCTGTAGTTTTCTCTCTGGCTCTGAAAACTCCGGCTGTTTTCAAGCAAAAAGTAAAAAATTCACAAATAGAAGAAAAAGGTAAAGAGAAAAGGGAAAGAGCAAATGAAATGGGAAAGGAAAAAAGGAAGGAGAAAAGGGATATGAGAAAGGAAAAAGGGAAAGGGAAAGAAAAGAGGGAATTTTCCATGGCAGCTAGCTGGGAGGTGAAGCAGTGGTGCTGGTGGCATTGGTGGGCATTCCCAGACAACCTTCCTCTCCAGCGCAGCAGGCTATCCCTCACAGATATTCTTCCTGCAGTAACTGTATGGTTTCACCCTGATATGGTCCACCTCTTTATTAGTCACCCTTACTCTTTACCATAATTTTATACCACTCAGAGAATGTTTTACAACATGCGTATTGCCCATGCTAACTGGCTCCACTGCTTTTTGCACATGTATTACTGAGCAATGCTTGTTGGCTACTAAAACGCTGCTATCTCCTATTGGCAGATCCTAGGCCCTGTAGTGAGGGTGGTGAGACACTGGAATAGGTTGCCCAGAGAAGTTGTGGATGTCCCATCCTTGGCCAGTTCAAGATCAGGCTGGATGGGGTTTTCGGCACCTTCCAAGAGGGAGGTTGGAACTCGATGACCTTTAAGGTCCCTTACAACCCAAACCATTCTATGATTCTATGAACAAACCCCCTCTGACCCTCCAGGGAAGCAGATGATTTCTGTAGACAGGGAGAGACCTGGGGCGCTCTCCTCAACGCTGCTAACTGAGAGAGGACTTCCCACCAACCTCCCCTCTCTCTGCCTGTCACCCTTCCCATCCCTCTTGGCTTTTGGAAAAACATTCCTTCTCCTACATCCTCCCTAAGAGGCACTTGCATTTTGCTCCCTGCCTTGTGAAAGATCTCTTCACAATAGTATGTGCTCAAAACTCTGTGATTAAGGAATTGTTTCATTTGAAGATGCCTTTGCCTTCTTCTATGTCTTGTGACGGGAGTAAAACATTCTCCACTTACATTCTGCAGTCACCATTGCTGTTTATTCCTGACAGAACTGTGTGAACTACAGGATTTATGTGAAATCCATAGTTTGGAAAGAAGGATTTGGTAAAAATAAATGATCAGGGCCTAGTTGTATTCCCACTTCTATCATGTGCTGGTAGCAGCATAGCTACAATTCTGTGCACATATCCCAGGTTCATGGCTTCTGAGTAGGTCATCCAGAGGGTAGCAACAACTCACAAAGTCTCTGGTATATGATCACAAACTCTTTTAAGACATGCAAGTGGGCAGATAGAGAAGAAGAACACTGTCCTTTTAATACTTCAGGAAACATAAAGAAGATCATGGCATGAATGACAAGCAGTTGGCCCTGCACAGGTATCGTCTGGTATTCATAGATTCACAGAGTTTAAGGCCGGAAAGAAGTCTTAAGTCATTTTTATTGACTCACTGTCTGTTAGAGGTTAATACATTTCACCCAGAGAAGTGAGCAATTTCTTCTTGCAGGCTACAATGAATGCCATAGAAATCCCTTTGCCCACTATAGTTTCAGGTGCTGCTAAAGCTATTTTTCTTGCACCGAGTTTCTCGTGGATCCTTCTGTTTATAATTCCTACAGGAAACTAAAAGCAATAGTGAAATAATGTTTGACCTTTTGATCCTTTGGCCGGCTGGGCTTTTCTTCATCTCTCACAAATGTTCCATCTTCTGTTGTTAGGACAATTTTTTTAATACTAATTTCTGCCATTGCACTAACAGAGTGTTCATTAATTTTCCGTTATTGTTTTTAATTAGACCACAGAAATGTGTCACTGGCTCTGACTTCACATACCATGGGATTCTACTTAATGTGTGAATCTCAGTGGCATCCCATTAGTCATCATCATTTTGGTTTGGCTTAATTGTGGTCACCTTCAGGGACAGAATATAAAAGTGATCATCAAATATTCTTCTGTCTCCAGTCAAGCTGAGTAATGAGGGACTCCTTTTCTGTCCATTTATTTTACAGTTACTGCCGACCCCAGATGGCTGTTTCATTGCTGCATAGCAATGCACAAAGTGCCTAGCTTTGGAAAGTGTCCAGTTTCCCTGAAATAATGATGGGCAGCAGAGAATTAACATTCAGTGTCTTTTTTCTAAGTCATCTTCTTTTCTTTCAACATCTCTGCTAATGACTGTCGTCCTCTCGTGTTCCTGTGCCATGTGAACCTGGATTTTTTTCTGTCTTGCAGCATTCTCACAATCATTGCATTAATAAGACAACTTACTCTTATTGTAAAGACTTTTCGGGATGCAACTTACTTTGTCTCCTAAAAGAACACAAATTCCTATTTACACCTATAAGCACCTGTTACACAAGTCTTTTGATATTGGTTATATAGCACTGGGTACAGGAAAATTAATAAAACAATTTTGGGCACTATCATCTGGATGGG
>BJBW01007392.1:0-25446 GCA_004320125.1 Scolopax mira | reverse complement strand
AGACCTAAGAGTGGCCTCCCAGTACCTGAGGGGGCTACAGGAAGGGTGGGGAGAGCCTGTTTACAAAGGTCTGCAGTGACAGGATGAGGAGCAATGGGTTTAAAGTGAAGCAAAGAAGATTTAGATTGGAGATGAGGAATAAGTTCTTTCCAGTGAGGGTGGTGGAGCACTGGAAGAGGTTGCCCAGGGAGGTGGTTGAGGCCCCTTCCCTGGAGATATTCAAGGTGAGGCTCGACAAGGTCCTGGGCAACCTGGTCTAGTTGGGGTGTCCCTGTGACTGCAGGGGGGTCGGACTAGATGGCGTTTGGAGGTCCCTTCTGTTCTGGACCATTTTAGGATTCTATGATTTACCCCATCAGACGGGAGAGGGAGGAAATGTTGATTTTATTCTAAATACAGGTTGGGAATGGCACGTTTCTGCTTCTGTAATCAGCAACTCTAGGCTTGGAGTAAGAAGGAAATAGGGATTAGGGGTTGTGGGGGGTGTGGAGGGCGCAGAAATGAGGAAATCGTTAAGGAAACATGCCAAAAAATAGATTCCAAACCCCATGTGTGAAGCAGGTTGCTGTTACCTGCAGCACTGGAATTCAAGAGTACGGCTGGGGCACCCAAGGAAGGCATTTAATATCTACAAGGGCTTAGGGCTCCTTAGAGCGTTTCCCACCACACAACCTCCACCAGGCAGGCACGAAGAGAGAGATAGCTGAGTTATGCCACTTCCCCCAGAGAAGCAGCAGGTGCACGTAGGGATTTTGCTAAAGCATTCCATTTCAAATCAAAATCGCTGCGTTGGGGGGAAGGAGCAGCCCTGCACTAACAGCCTCCGTCTCTCCCGCCGCGCACCTTCTGCCCTGGGCTGCCATGCACAAAGAGCCCTCCTGTGGAGAACCTCCCACAGGTTAATCTGGATGCACATCCAGGATCACACGGATCCATGCTGGCCTCAGGATTGCAAAATGACAGCAGTAGAGCTTACCCAGCCTGGAGGTTTCGCTCAGCCTAAAGTCCCTGCTCACTCACTAACCAGAGCTGACTCAACTTCCTCCCAGCTATGGGTTTTTGATGAGACCAGCTGTACCAGTTGGTAGAACTCCCTGTGCATAGGAAAAGAGGGGGGAAAGATACTTTGATTGTGCTTTCTTCTGGTGGTTAGTGTCTAGCCACCTATGAAGAAACACCTCCACTGCCAGCTAATCTTGCTGCAGAAACCAGCCTTCCCTGGGAGATGCCGTTGCCTTTCTTAATCTTTTCCTGCACACTGAACGCAGAGGCATCAGACCCACACCTCTGTTACACAAGGCAAGGACAATCCCATGGGATTTCGACATGCTGCAAGCCTAAAGGATGCCCCACGGGGTCACTTTCATGGAAATACTTCAGTAGGTACTCCTGGCAGTGTTTCCAAACCCTCCTGCACAACACGATAGGCTAAAAGAAGTCATGGCAGGGCCTCTTCTTCAGCAGAGTCCTCAGGAGGAACGTTACAACTGACTCACTCCCCAGCCACGGTCAGATACCAACGTGCAATGGGAGAATATAATCACATCAAACTAGAGTTTTATTTTATTGCTATATGCAGGTGACCTTAAAAAAAACTCCAACGACTTCAATTACAGCAAGGTTCAAGGAGAATCGACGACAAAGACATTGTGCTGAAACGTTGCCATGCACATCTTAGTCCTAAATGTCCTTGAGGTTGGAAGGTTTCTCACCAACACCATGGTTCCTACTGGAAGACTGAGCCACAGTCAGGCTCCTCTGACCATACAAAGTTCCTACTTGCCAACCTACCTTTATAAATGATCATTTAACTCGTTTGTTCTTGTGACAAACCTCTCTTGTACCTTAAACAGATCTCCCCCTCCCTGGCAGCTACTGCCCCGGTCCCCTGATTAACAGACAACATTTCTCCTGAGCCTCACAGCTTGGCTTCCCAAAGTATGGAGTAACCCATGCTTCAACCACCAAAGCAAACCAAAATGTCTGAAAATCTCATCCTCTAAAAAAATGTTTTGCTGTCAAGCCTTTACAATCCAGGACTGGAGTCCTTTTCTCATGTGTTGCTAAGTGCAACTTATTAACCATAGATCAATTTCTTATAACTGATTTTCCTAAATTGTCTAAAAGTCATCTTAACACTTTTAATATGTACACACGAAAAGCTGGTTAACTTTAGTAGTCAAGAAGAAATACTAAAAGTCCACAGCACTTAAGTGGGGTGGGTTTTTTTGGTGTTTTGTAATCTGGAATTCTGATCTCTAGTTCTTGGTAAAATTCTACAGTTTGCTTTGGTAGCTTATGTCTTTACAGGCAAAAAGGAAGCAGTATTATTTTCCAGTGACCAAAAAGCTTGACTATTTTTCTGTGCAGGTTATACACAACATGGTATTTTCTTGAAAAGATCTTTTATGCATGAAAAGCAGAAAATGAGGATTTTTCTCCCCTTTCATTGTTATCACACAGACTACAATTTGCCTTATTTCCACTTAGCTCAGTTACTAATGAGGTCTTTAAACCTCTGTTAAAACACCCTGGATACTTTTATCAATATCTGAATGGTGGAAAGTCCTCGCAGTAGATCCACCTCCGGGCTCTGGATGGAAAGGTAATGTTATTTGTCAAAACACGAAACGGATACTGAAATATTTGTGAAACATCTGCTGGAGAGTCGTACCCGGGAAAATTATTCCAGCTAATGCATTTTTAATTTTATTTTATTTTTTTTAAACATGCATGCACGTATGCAGGCAAAGCTTGAGAGTGAACACCACTAAGGCCTAATGTGCTGCCTCCTGCACAATGCTCCTGTAGGTCCCACCCAATGGACGTGGTGCTGATGAGCATCCATCCTCATGACACAACTAACCTGAAACCAGCCACTACGCACCGCTTTGGATCTGGAGCCCAGCACCAAAGTTCCAGAAAGATTTCCAAGGACTTTGGGTCACACCCTCAGCCTACAAAGCTGGTAGACCGTCTTCGATGGCATTACATCCAAGATGAATTTAGTCCATAGCTTTCCTCGGCAGGTCATTCTCCTCACCTGTCCCAGTGCATTAATCAAGTGTTCCCAGCATTGTATTTATGAGTGCAGCACTTCATTATGGCTGAGTGCTGCAGGCTGAAGCCAAGAAGATGAGGTGCTAATGAAATGTTTGAATTTTGGACAGGAGCTGAGGTAGGCATTTAAATGAAACAAAACAGCTGTTAAAGCAACAGTCTCTCTTGAGACAGAGACACCACACTGGGAGAAGGTGGCCAGGGGAGCGGGAAGTGTGGGAAGGCAGTTCCTGCTGCCTTCCCAGGGGAACAGGGGCAAGGATTGGCTTGTGTCTTTGCATTTAAGCTGAGCTGTCGTGGTTTAGGTGGGTTTGGCACCTGCTCCAATGACTCCAGCATAGAAAAAAACCAGGAGTGTCAAGCTCCTGAAAAAGCCTCTCAGTGACCAGTGGAAGAAGGGTTAGCCCTGATGGAGGAGCTTTAAAATGAGGAAGGGGTGAGACAGGAGTGCTTGGGAGCTGATGGTGTGATAGGTTTTATCCGAGATCCCTGCTGACCATGACAACGGGGGGGGACTTTCAGAGGGAGCTAGGAAAGTTCTGAACTAGTTTCACCCCACCTCACTTCAAGAATTTAACACGCAGCCAAGTCAGGAGCCCAGATGCTCTCTAGTTTTTCTTCCCACTGAAAGCAGAAGGAACTACAGCAAATGCTATCCTCCTTCAGGTACCCAAAGTCACAGGAGATTAATCCCATCCCTGAAGAACCCAACGCCTATTAAGGGATGCTGCATGTCTACCTCCTCGAAGACCCTGTCCTTGCTTCCCAAGCTAAAGCAGCTCCTCTTCTCTTCCCCTGCCTGATCCCTCTTCCAAATGCAGCTCAACTTGGTGAACAATTTGCAAAAAAACCCCTGCAAGCCACATGCAAACTAAAAATGTGGACCTTTCATGTTCTCCAGCAGGGGCTACAATTGGATATCAAGAGAAGAGCAAGAACAGGCATAAAATGCCAGGCATGAAAGATAAATCTCATAATGGTGATCCCTTTCGTTATGTGGTTATACAGCACCACACACGGAATGTACATTCAATGTAAATAAATGTTAATAAGTTGCAGGGGGAGACTTTTTTTTTCACAAATAAGGGAATATGCTCATGGTTTCTTGATTTTGTCTTGAGGTTACAAAACAGAAGCAAAATGTAAACCTTCTTTCTCAGGCACTTACAAATTGGTATTAAAAGAGGTACTGTCAAAAGGCAACTAATTAGGAGTCTTACAGTAATTATACATTACTAAAAGGCCAAACCTACATATCCTATTGATTTTCCTTTGTGACAGCTACTTAGCTTGGTAAAACTGAATTTTGCTTGTTCATTTATTTTTATCTTTTCCACCTCTAGAAAAGTCTGGTGAGAATATGACACACAGTTTAAACCTGAGAGTATATATCCAGTGATACCATATCCATTTATTTCTCTCTCATCCTACCAGCATCCAAGGCACTGCTCTTTGACAAAAGCAGATTCTGTAATGTAAAATCTGTCTTTAATTGGGAGTCAAAACTGGAAATCACTAAGAGATGTTCAACGAACTGATCTCATTGCCAAATCTGTGACCAGACTGCATTGGGCTATGGTGCTTAAGTGCAGCAACCCTAACCTTAGAAAGCCAGCAGCTCTCTTACAGTTAGGACCTCTCTAAAACTTTATTGTTCATTTTCACCTCTCATCGAGCAGCTGATGGAAGGACAAAAACCCCAAAAACCTAGAACTGGAGAAAATACTGCTTCATAGCAGTGAACACCAGCAGACACTACAGGTAATATTGGTTGAATCCTTCTGCTGAATACTTTTCAAATGTGCAGTCTGTCTCCCCTTACAAAGGAGCATCTACCTAAGATGAGACTGAATGCACTATATGCATTATTTTGTGTGGAATCTACATCAAGGTCTTCCCTCTGAAAGCAGCTTTGGGAAAATGGGGACAGTGACACGCGGCATTAAAGTATCACCTTTGCAATGACATCTCTCATTAAAATATCTTGATTTTTTAACTTTTAAAGCCCCTTTTTCACACTGCTACCACATGTCTTCCTTGATCTCACAGGAATATTTCATGCAATGCACTTTCAAAAATTAGGATAGAAGGAGCTACAGCCACAAGGCTGTGCTTTGCATCACCAGACTAAAATCACAGCTGGTGCATGAAACAGCTACCCCTGTACCAAGGGTGTTTGCTGGCACAGCTTCATCAAAAAAAAGGTTTGCTCACCCTTTCTGAGAACAGCAGAGCTAAGACTGTAGAGAGCAATCACACAGACACGGGGGCTGTGCTTACAGTCTGAGGGTCTGGTCCTGCCAGAGGTCTCCAGGTACTGCTCCAAACCAAGTGCACCATTATCTTTATCTGAAGCATGCAACATTACCAGCCCACTTTTTAATAGCAGCTTGAGGTTTTACAGCAAATCAGCAGAGAAAAAAAAAAAAAAAAAAAAAAAAGGACAAAACCCCTTTCAGGTCAACAGTGCACAGTGTAAATGAAAAATCTGTCAGACAGCAGATGCACTGAAGTGTAGGTATGGGTCGATGATCACATTGTGCTCTTTTTTTCCTTTTGCCTACTGGAAAGTGGTGGTTCTTTAAAAAAGTTGACCTGCTTCCTTGCTCAAGAACACCTGATTTTGCTCTGTATTCATTCAAAATGCCCAGTTCTAGAACAAAACCTTTTCTTAAACTATCAGTATTTACAAGCCCCTAAACTAACTAATGCCATTGATGACACCTTCTGCTGGAAGCTGTGCAATTCTTGCCTCTGGCCAGAAAAAGCACCAGTACAAGAGAAGCTCCCACTAACTCTGGCTGGTGCAGCCAGAAAGGGCCCCTGGGAGAAGAGGACCAGCACGAAAATATGGATTTGGGCGTGCAAGGACCAGTGCCACCAGGTTCCAGGACTGATTCATCCCAAAGCAGAGAGTAAGCACACAGTGATGCAGAGAACACTCCGTGTCTTTCTCAGCTTCTCTCACACGAGACGCCAAGAATTTGGGGGTCTGGTGACAAACAGAAGGCTGCCCCTTTGATCCTCCTCTCTCCTAACAATGGGCTCACCGAGGTAGAAACACGCCGGGTGGGGATTTCTAGTTTTGCTCTTCCTGACATCAATCAAGTGCAGGTTTCTCAAGCTGTGAAGTATATTAAGTTCGTAGAGTTTTAACAAAAGGCTACCAAACCATGGAAACCCCCGCTCCGTGAGTCACACTTCTTTCAGATGTCCTTTTAATTATATTAAATGAAAGTTTGGGGCACTTTGATGCTGATGGGCAAACATCTCCATCTCTTGAAAAAGCCGCTAAAAGTACTCCCTGTAGCTATAGTTAATGTACAGCACTGTATGCACACTGCTAGCCAATTTATTCCAGCCAGTTTAACAGCCATACCTTGCCTGACAGGCCCTGCAGAACAGCATCAGGAGTTGAGCAATGCACAAATCATTAGAGGACTCTGAAAGTTGTTTGACACGCACTGCAGAGCTCTTTGTCATACAGCCAATTAAGTGACCAAACAAGGAGCAGAAAATCCTCATTAATTTGCCCCTTTCTATACAAACGGAGGTTAGAGTCTTTCTTGTCACAGGCACAACAAGACACAAATAAATGCAGCATAATTCAATTTACGTTCCCTCTCAGAGCTACAACTTTCTTCCATCTAGTCTTCACAGAAGTTGGGACCAGCCATGGAAGCCAGAAAGAAGTGGGACAAACAGAATTAATCCACTTTAAATAATACTGGCCAAATCCCAGGCACACCTTTTATCTGCTGAGAGCTACTGGGTTAGTGAAGGAAAAAAAAAGTCTCCTCTACTCAGCTCTGAACTTAACGCCTTGAATCCTCTGAGGAAAGCTTTGCATATTTTGCTTAGTGCAGCAATTCAAAGATCCCACAAGCGTGAAGCATTCAGAAGAATTCCAGGAGAAGCAGAAGGTGAACTTGGACTGCAACCACCTCCCACTGTCTGCTGCCTGGAACCTGCGCCGGCTCATCGGCAGCTCCGATGACACCTGCACCTAGAAGCTCTTGTAGTCAAACCCAGAATTACAAAAATCAGCAAGCTGATTTACAGGACAGCCCAGAAGATGGCAGGAACCAGAGCAGCAAAGACCATGTGAAAGTGCTGCAAGAGCAACACTTTGCTGCCTCCTTCCACCTTTCCCACAAAGCTGCCACCAGGCTACTGATTGTATTCACCAACCTCCAGCTTTGAAGCCACCGAGACTGGATTTAAAAAAACCAAACGAACCCAACCACAAAAAGAACAGGAATCCTGTGAAGCTCTTGTCTTCTGAGAGCTGCATCCCAAATGTAGCATGCATACAGCACGAAAATGGGCAGAAGCCACTGGCTGGCACCGCAAGGAAGTCCATTGGCCTCATGATGCCCCAGAGAGAGCTCCAGCCCATGAATCCGAGGGAAGCAAAGAGGTGAGCTCAGATTTTGCAATCAGATACACGTATGTGAAAAAAACTCTATATGCCCAGATGTGGTATGAACCTCTATTGACACTTCTGTTTCCAGCAACTAAATCTTACAGCAAAATTCTCTAATCTTTTCCCCCTGTGTTTAAGTTTTCTGTGTGAATACTTTCCTGCTTAGTGCAATATCTGAGAACTCAAGCTTTTTTTTTCAAATTACTCCCCCTCCATTCCCAGAGACCAGGAGAATTGTGCCCATGGCATTTTAAGTTGGGGATCTGATACACAGTGAACACTTGCTGAAGGGCACAGAAGAAATCTGTGCCACCAAACCCAGTTTCATAGCCCCCAGAAGGCAAATGCTTTGTGTTGTCTACAACTATGGTGCTTCAGTTTAAGGAGAAACACCTTTGGAAAACAAACAAATATCAATTCAGAAAAAAAATTACACAAAATTCATAGTGGCTTACGTCCCACACCAGTCCCCAAACACAGCTATGCTAATCAAGTGCGTCACCCATTGTGACTCATTCTTCCACACGATGACTTTTCCATCCCTTTCCCAAAAATAGAATGCAAGAACAGTGCACTGCAGAAAGGTGGTCAGGAAAGACATAGATCTCTGCTCTCCAGAAAGCCACATGTCAGGTCCAAGACGTCCTTAGCTATTGGAGCATCTTCCCGAGGCCACACACTCCATCTATCTTGGATATTTACCTTTGTCAGCTCAGCCTAAATTGACTCAGTATCACGAATTACAGCCCATGTGGCAGTTCCTTAAATATCACCGTGATGGAAAAATCTCCCAGCAATTGTCCAGCCATTATATTAACACGTAACTATCATGCCACCTTGTTGGGTTGGTTCTTGATGGATTTTTGAGACAAAAAAGATCTTTTACCACACTTGTAGGTAAAGGAGCAGCATTTGTAACCTCTATCTCTAGTCAATAAAATCCCTGAGCTTTTAACTCAACAAATATTGTGACACTGCACAAATTAAATCAATATTTTTTTAATTATAAGGTTACCTAGGAAGATGAAATGATAATCTGATGATAATCCCAGGCTCATATTTTAGTAACTTGCAAAATTTCAAGATCTGTTTTAGCTATTTATTTATATTCATCTATTTTGGATTCAAGAGGAATTTACACCCCAATCGCTGCAGGGGTGCCAGCCCCACATCCACCCATGGGTGTTCTTCCTAACGATGGCATCAGCACAAGGAGACCATGTCAGCAAGGTCGAACACTCTATTTCTCTGCCATCAGTGGCATAATTCCCAGTGGCTTCCCATCTCTCAATGACTTCACAAAGTCCAGGATTTCACCATTTAACGTTTGGTGAAAAATTTCTGCTACACTGCCTGAGCCGGCCCAGACATTTCGCTGCCTGGTAAAGGATAAGTGGCCTGAAACAGGAATATTTGCAGTCACATTTAATTGCTATTACAAACTCTTTCTCACAACGTTTTTTGATGACTTTAGCTACATGATTTTCCAAATGGAAACATGCTGTATGAAAATATGTCCAGATACATTACTACCCCTCCATATAATACAAAGCAGAGATGGAAAGGTTCAGTTAGGTCATCTAATTCATTCTTCAAGCCCTCCATTATAGGTCTGTCCTCTTCAATATATTTACCAGCTTTGTCCATATTTATACTAAACAGCTCAGGCAATGGCCTTTCATGGCTTTTTTGTTTACTAAAGAGCTAGATGCATGATTAATGTTTAAACACAAAAGTAGCCTTTCTAAGTGAAAGGAAAGAAGTCCTTGAAATGAAGGGTGAGCTGAGGTTTGGGCAGAATATTCAGGCTTTATTCTATCAAGGCCAAGATTTCTGTAGATCATATTAAACACTCACTATTCACTACTTTTGAAAGAAGATAAAAAGAGCAGGAGCATTCACCGTCTCTGTGGAGTGTACCCAAGGTCCCCAACAGGATTATGTAGTCCATGGTCAAACCAGTCTCACCATGTTTCCAGTGGTACCAGTAGACAAGACAGCTAGCTTAGGAGTGGGCATTGCAACATAAACTTTCCTAAATTCCTTCAAATGCTAGTTACTTTCTCTGGGAACTTAAGAGAATTCACACCAGACAAGGGATGTGTAACTCCGAAATTCATCTTTATCCATTAATGTATATGGAAGGGAAAAGGTGACTTCTTCTCATTACCATATCCAAAGGGAGGACAGAGAGTGTACCAGCACAGAGGGGTAATATTGTATTTTTTAATATCCTAGAAATCTAAACCACCGAATCCCACACGCTAAATGAAATATGTGCTCACAAACTAAAGTCAATACCAACTGCAGGGAAGTTGAATTTCACCAGAAAATCCAGGTATAGACAGCCCCCTCCAGAAACATGGGGTTCATTTTTACACCTCTGCATGTTATACGTACACATATAAATAATGACCAACCACCCGTAAGTACAACATCAATGTTCATAAGCACAGGACAGAACTTAGAAGGTAAAATGTTTGCATTTTTCTTAAAGAAGCATTAATTCACCCACAGAATACAAGCAAGTTTTATATAAAAGTCACTGGAGCAAATCCTATAAGGCAAGGTGACAGGATAAATAACATAACCTGAGGCCTCACTGCTGAAAAGCCTTCAAGCAGGTCTTTCCAAAATGCTGGGGCTTGACTCTGTTCATGTAAAACACAACGTAAGCCTACAGAAGTCAGGACAGAGCTGCCTGAACTTTATGGGACACGATGTTCTTAATCTTATATTTAGTTTGCAGCACTCTCCTCCTCCCTACGTTCCTCTGCGAGGACACTCTGCATCTCATTACCATCTTACCTCCTCCCTCACGCCGAGGACTGCCATTTAAAACTGTTTCTAAATTTGCAAGTGTAATAGGGGAAGTAAGAAAACTAAGGAAATGCAGGTGGCAATTACATGAGTGACATGTCATCAGCAAAACCCAGCTGGTCTGGAGACGCTTCCATGAGCAGGAGTTTTGCATTCTTTACTTATCCTGCTTATTCCAATGGCTGGAGGAGTCTTGTCAGATTTCTCCGTGGGTTTTTCCCACTTTATGGTTCAGAGGTTTTGCCCCAAATTCTTGTCAAGTCTGAGACTGATAGGACAGGTGAGGGGAGATGAAAAATGAGTTATTATCCTGTAACCTTAACCTTAGTACTTGCTGCCGCAAAGATAGTAATCATCAGATTATTCACAGAGACAAGACCCACTTCACAATCATTCACTCAAACAACTGGACACGGGTATTAAAAACACAAGAAATACCTGGACATAGGCCCTGCAAGAGCGCTCCCTTTTCTGAAGCTGAGTCCATAAAGACAGCAGATTAAAGACGGAATAGAAAAAACAAGTTAGTGACAGAACAAAGGAAAAAATTTGAAGAAAATGCCTATGAAAAACCCCTCATTTCTCTCTTAAATAGCTTCAGAAAACCAATCAAACCAAAGGAAGCATGCGAGTTAGGCAGCAGCGGAAGGCTGGCTCCAAAAATATGGGTTAGATCTTTTTCAGTGAAGTAAAGCACAGACTGGCAACTTTGCAAGAGCAGCTGTTAGATGGTAGGAGACACTGGAGTCAAGTAGTGATGCTCAAGAGATGATGATTTCTTTACAGCTTGGAGATCACACATGATATTTCCATGTGAAACAAGGCTGGAAAGGATGGGGCTGATGGTTATTTAGATCAGAGGAGCATAGGCTCTGCAGTCAGATGGCGCTGATGGCCCAGTGAGGTATAACCAAGCTTTGGATGAGCAGAACCAACTCCAGGGAGCAAGATGTCTGCAGGACTGCATCCTGATCCATGGTGGACCTCTACAGAACCATCCTGATACACCTGCTCAGGTCTCTGGCCCAAGGCAAAAGCCAGAGTGCTCCAGCTTCACCGCCGTGAGTGTGCCTGAGGCAGCTCACCCGAGTGTCACCACAGCGAAGGAGGGAGCGTTGCCCAGGGCTCCCGAGAGCATAAAGGGCACTGAAGAGGACGTAAGAATGAGATGGGAATCCAATGTAATATTCCCAGTCGAGGCCATTCCCTCCCCTTTGGATAAACTGCTCCTCTAATAGTGCATTTTCCAGTCCCCTTATACCAAGTTGTGCTCTCCTTTCTAATTCCTGGGCCCGTATATATTCATAAATATCTATACACATACATATTCAGCTTTATATGCTGAATAGCTTTTCCAAAAAGCATCTCACCTATTCCATGGAATCCACACTTAGGACTGTACTTTGCTAGGTGCTTGCATGCCTCCCGCCTCCTTTTGTGACGCTTCAGCGTGTCCCCAAAATTCAAACCCCAATTTACCTCCCCGGGACTCTGCAGCCAGCGTGCAGCAGCGAGCTGGAACTGGTACCACTAAATCCCCCAAAGCCAGGCTGCTCCGAGCTGCTGGCTCTCCTGCTGATGTGCCTGGGTTGGAAATGGCACAGAGAGAGAGACTGGGGGGAGCTTGGGCTCTCAACTCACAGCAGCGCGATCCCATTAGCACAGCTCAGAGCCAAACCGTTCCCCCCCAGAGTTTTGGAGGCTCTGAAATAAACAAAATACACCCAGGTATCGTGCAATGCCTAATTTCCATTCCTAATTCATCAATTTGTAACAGCAGAAATCTTCCTCTGGGTAAACTTAGCCAGTATGAAGACTTCACAGAAACAAATGGAGATCAAAGGAAGCCTTGCTAAAAATTACAGAGCTATCCACTCGGGGGTCTTACCAGTCTGCAATGGAACAATTATTACCTTAATTAAGCCTGATCCAATGGAAAGCATAAAGCTTTTAGTGACAGGAAAGTGGCTTCTGAAAGATGATGTCTGTTAAAAATTCTGATTATGCCGGTTTATTTCAACCCATTGTACATCAGCTTGTAAAAAAACTCAGTACAAAACCCGCACAGGTAATTACTTGCAGATCCCCTTAAAGTTTCCTTTAGTGATTAAAAATAATCTTTAATGGTTAGTGCTTACTTTATTTCTTCTTTCTGATTAAACAGCACTAAAAAAATCCTCCTTTCAAATGACTTTTCCCCCCCAACCTTTTTTTTTTTTTTTTGAAATACTCTTGATCAGCGAAGGGGAAAATGGAGCAGTAACCGCTGCCTTTTGTTTGCCCAATACTGCTTCCAAAGCTGAACTCATGCATTCTCTAATGAACGCAGAGCAGTTGCTCTTCTAAAGAATTGAGTGGGGAACGAGAGCAAGTAAATTACCCAGCCTGTCATCTGGATCACTGACTCGCATCGCTGTTTCGCAGGACTCCACGCGGTCCGGAATCTTAATGCAGAGTGCAATTGATTTGTATGAGCTGCTTGTGCAAAGCTGATAGTTGGGGGGGGACACAGGACATGACAGGATTGGGGGGGGCAAACCTGCAGGGGGACCCACCCCGGGGATGCCAGCCCCAGCCAAGGAGCTCTGCCTTGTCCAGTCTTCCCCTCCCCTTGGGAACCCGGACCTGCCTGCGAGGACCCCGTGACACAGCCCGAGTTCAGGTAATCAAAACATGTATGGATATAAAAAGATGAAAAATATGCGCTTGCCAAGCTGAAGTGACAAAATGTTGGGTGTGGCTTGGGCATATTCAAAAGAGCAAGCAGACTGCAACCATGAAACCCATTAGTAGGTGACATTAATTGCTGGTTTTACCTGATATTGTCAGACATCACCATCGTTTCAAACAAAGAACCATGGTATGATTATAACAAATAATGTTATGCTGATGTAACAGTTAATACGATTATTACCTACATGATATAGCTGGAAGCAACACTAATTAAAAGCATCAAGATAACCTAATTCACAGCACATGCAAAGCACATGAGATGCAGGACCTCAATTCCCATGGGGCTGTAATATTAAACAATCCAGAAGCCCTTTGTATTTATAACAGCATAAGTCTACAATAATAACTTAGAAGAAAAAAGATAATTTGCTTCTATGAAAAGTATTCCTCTGCAGAAATCATGCAAGAAATTCCAGGCTTAGCTCTGATCATTTATTCCCTGCATAACCTTGGGACCAAGTTCTATTCTCACTTACGTGGATGCCAGGGCTGTGGAGCCAGCTACCCAGCTGAGAACAAAATTCTGTGTCTTATTTTAACGAGGTGGCCAATATAACCATGTGCTCATAGCCATAGGGTTCGGCTGTGGTTTGTTCTGATGACCAGGCCCGCAGCATTAACCATCTGAACCCTAGATAAATCCTACCCTATGTGTTTACATGGGACTGAGTGATGAAGAGGGCCTTGGACCAAGAAAACCCTCAACATCAAATTTATTCTTACAGACTTCACAGTCCATATTTTCTTCCACAACCGGCAACTTCTAGCAGGTTTAGTATGTAGCAATTCCACTTAATTCTGGAAGTAACAAAAGGACTAATAATTCTTCTCAAACAGGGGGCACAGAAACTACACCATCAGCATGCAGTAAGGGGCTTCTGGGATAAGTCATGGATCATCATTAAAAAGGTCCCCTAATACTAAACCATCCTGAAGAACTTAAGTGTAATGATGATGGTATCTTCGGTGTCTTTGGTAAATGTATCTCCAGTGTAAATAAATGTTCCGGTCTGCTTTTATTTGGTTATTTTAATGAATAAAAGTGTTCATTTGACCTTCACATCTTGTAATGTTAAAAGATTAAAAAAAACCCAAAAATCTAGACTGACTCTGTCTCTTGGGGCTTTAAATATTCAGATTTTCTGGATCATATTACATGGCATTTCACAGACAGATTCAGCACTGGAAATGCTGGACAAAATTCTGGTCTCATTCAAAGTGGCACACAGCCAAATTAATTGCTGTGGCATCACTTGAGTTATCCTCACACTGAGCTGTGAGAGCTGAGACCACAACAAAGTACCTGGAGTTCATATACCTACACATCTAAGGGTATACATTTCCCAGCACCAACACTACACTTGGCATTTACAACTGTTTTCATTTCTCAGCAGAATAAAATACACTGTAAAGGAAAAACTGCCAGGTACTCCTGTCTCCTAGGAAAGAATCACTACCCTAAAACGGCAGTCATTCACAAACACATTTATAACGGCTCTCCAGGGAGAGCCAAGCCCTTCTCCAGCCTCCTGTCCCTTCCCCAGCCCCTTTGTTTTTTTACCTTATTTAAGCTGCGTGCAGCACTGTCCTTCCCCCCCGGAGTCAGGTTCCGGAGCTGCACGTCGAGCAGGTTCACCAGCTGGACCATCGCCGAGACCGAGTACGTGATGTCACCCGCGTACAAGTGGCTTTTCGTGTGCTCCGCCAGCTCCCGGGCAATGTTGGCAGCCATCTCCCCCGACTTCATCTGCAGTGGAGAAAGCAGAGGAAAAGGCTCTTACTGTGATGATACTCCAGTCCCTTCCAGCCCCTTAGAGTTCAGGGAGTCATCTGCCTGCAAGAAGAAGAGGAGAGAACAGGAGGAGAAGAAAAGAGAGAAAGAGAAGATGTTCCCAAGACAGAAACTACAAAGGGCTTCACGTACAGTGTTTGAATATGGTTTAAAGGCAAGTGGGCTTTCCAGCTACAGTCACCATGTAGGCTTCAACACACCAATTTCTGACCTTCTCACAGGGCACAGCAGGAACTGAGGGGCAGCTGCTTCTTTGCACTGCAGCAGGTGTAACCAAAGATCATAGAATCATCTGCGTTGGATGGGGAAAGGGGGGGTTGGAAAGGGACCTTTAAGATTATCTAGTCCAACCATCAACCTAACTCTGATTAAAATAAAAAAAAATAAAAAAAAAATCAAAAGAAAACCATACCAAAGAACCCCCCCATCACTAACCCATGTCTCTAACTGCTGGAGAGGCACTTAAGAGCCAGAAGGTCTCCCCTCAGCCTCCTTTTCTCCAGCTGAACACCCCCAGCTCCCTCAGCCTCTCCTCATCAGCCTTCCTCTCCAGATGGCATTGTTTTCCATGGGCTTCTCCAGTCAGCTTGTCCCCCTGCCTTATCTATGCCACTTGGGAAAAAACAAACCATGTAGATAGTCTCTCCTGTCAAAAAAGAGCAGTTTCTGCTGCCATAAGATTATTTGATAGCAAAGAGATTAATTTTGTTACACGTTCGGCACAAAAAAGTTCCTTGTAAAAGGAACAAAAATAGATGGCATAACTCAGATAAGTAAGAGAAAAAAGTTCACAATTACCATCGTGTGGATTTAATAATTGGGTGCTAATTTACCACTTAGCATTTGCAGGTAGGAGATGTGCTCCTTACCACACTACTACATGTGTAATGAGGCTGGTGATTCTCAGCACGTAAAAACACAACAACTCAGGAGCAAAAGCTTAAGGCTTGAAGCAGAGGCCTGCTGGAAGGGGAACCAATAGGCTGTTTGGCTGTATCTTCTATTAAATGACTTTTATTGTCTAGTTAAGTCATAAAAGTCACGAATCGCCTGCAGTGAAATTCACTGTGTAATTATTTGGGAAACTCTCTTTCCCCCTGGGGCTTTTCCTCCTTTTTTGCTCTGCTTTGCTTTCCCTACCTGGTGCCCATTTCCTCTTCTCTGCCATGGAGACTGGGGGACAGGGAAGCTGGTCCCATCTCTTTTTTACAAGCAATCCACTACAAAAATGCTATTGCAGGTTGCTGATCTTTTTTTTTTTGTGTGATCTGGAATGTGGATCTATGGGGAATATGCCAGGGATAAGGAGAGATTACACAGGATGGCATTTAAATGAAGGTCCCACTTCTCTGTCGGGCACCATGACCAACTCTGCTGAGTTCTTCATATGAAATTTCCAATTGTCTTATCTTCCAACAGTTAGAAATCAGATATTTCTATTGTTCCCTCAATTTCTGGTGCTTATTATAATAGCGAGATTCTAGGGAAAGACTGCAGGCTGAGCTTCTACCTCTCTGTAAATCAATTAGCTTAGTTATAAATTAATAACTTCCATCAGTTTGACAGCACAGCCCATCTGATTTAATGAAATCTAACTGAAGACGTTCACATGCTCAACTTCAGAGAATTAAAGCATATGATGATATAGATAAGATAAATAAAGGAGATGATATGTTGTTCTTCCCATTAGAGCAATGATAACGTATATTCAAAAGCTGAATAATTTCTTCTTTGTTACACACAAGGCGAATGCCATAGAAACCAGATCCTGTTCTTAGAGCCGCCTGCTCTCCTAAGCAGCTGAAGAAATCCACACATCAGCACAGAGGCTGAATTTTGACCTCTTTTGTCGGCACCCAGAACTTTAAAGAATGACTGCATCAAATCCCTTTGCATAAAGAAATCAATTTCAACATTTTCCTGCTGTTGATGGCTGGCACTTAGCAGGTATGCGTGTTTTCTGTGAGCCTACCAGTGCTTCTGTAAGCCTTGCAGAAAACTGTACAAATGCAAGGGGTTTTTTTATGTATACATTAGAAAAAAACCAACTTGCTACCCAATATTTGAAGCGTACATTTTCTCTTGGACCACACACCTATCCAAAACGGCACCCTCAGAGCAAACTGCTCAGCTGCTCCAAAGGCAAACCCAAGAGGCTTCTTTTCCCGTCCTCAGCCTCTTGTGATATCCGACTGCAGGCTGCCCTTCTTCCCACTGACAAATCTGTTTCCTTTTATCTTGGGCTGATTCTAAAAGCTGCAAATCGACGGAATTCTAGTGTCACCAAATTAACACCCCAAAACAGGCAACAATGGAAGAAACGCCTAAGAAAAAGCACATCAAAGCTCAAAAGATGTGAGCCTGCCGGACACAGAAGTATTTACCCAAACTCATTTCACACAGACATCATCATGGTGTCATCAGGACTGCAACTTCGCCCTCAGACCTGAATACAGCAACGTGGTCATGTCCTTCACAAACCCCAACTCCCTCTGCCAAACCCACCCGAGCGACCTACAAGACCTGGTGAACCCTAATATTTGTCTTCTGCCCTTTGTGACTGTATCATCTAGGCTGTTCAGGAGGACAATCTCAGCACGGGTGGCGTGTGGCTCTAGATTTACAGCTTGAGGCTTTTCATACTTCAGGAAGGACACAAGCTTTCTATTCTGCTACCAAAAAGAGGCCTCCTCTCTTTCAGAGGCTTGAAGCTGAGGATGGCAGTGCCTCTCCTCCCAGGAAGCACCCACCCAAAGCTGTGGGGAGGAAAAGGTATTTTCAGGCAAGTCCCACACCGCGCCAAGGACGGTATTGATGAAAGCAAGAGGAAAACAAACAGGCTGAGAGGGAAGGTATGACCTCATGATCAGGATGCTACAGCGCATCCAAAGCTGACCTTTTTGCTTCCTTTTACTGCTTGACTCTAGAAATAACCCAGGTAGCAGTGCATAATTCAATTGCCCTGGCAAGTTTATTCTCCGGCTCCGTTACAAGGGCACGGTAGGCACCAACAATAAAGTTAATGTCAGGAGGCCAATGAATTGCTGAAGCAGACATTTGCTCTGATCTTCCATCAAGCACAATAACTCTAATGGAAACTAATAGAGGGTTGTAAAACCTAATACCATGATGCAAGCAGGCAAACACCCAATGGGCTCTCTGAGCACAGCAGGAGAAAGAGAAGAAGCAAGTAATAGTCCTTACTTCACCACAGGGGCATGAAAACAAGCACAGCATTCCTATACCATCTTCTTTGGCCTGGCTGAAATCCCTCCAGGGGACCTATCACCCTTCTTCCTGAGCAGCTTGGATTCAGCAGGTGACAAAAGAGGGGATTTTGGGGGGACAGAGCATATTAGGAATGAATACATACTGAGCAGGTATGAACCAAAGGCTGCCAAAGAAGGGTTTCTACCCATTTGGAAAGCTGTGCTGAGCTGTGGATGTTGTGGGACAGGTGGCCAATGAAGACCAAGCACTGGTCACACCAGAGAGCTGACCTGCAGGGTACAACCACTCGCTCCCTGTCCTCTTGGCATTGCTGGCTTACTGCTTCACAGAATCACACGGGGTTCGAAGGGTTGGAGATCATCTCATCCAAGCCCCTGCCAAAGCAGGGCCACCCAGAGCGGGTCCCAGAGGAACCCAGTGTCCAGGTGGGTTTGGAATGTCTCCAGAGAAGGAGACTCCACCACCTCCCTGGGCAGCCTCTGCCAGGGCTCTGACACCCTCACAGGAAAGAAATTCCTGGTCACATTTAGGTGGACCTTCTTATATTCAAGTTTGTGCCCATTTCCTCGTCCTGTCCCTGGGCACCACTGAAAAAGACCAGCCCCATCTTCTTAACACCCTCTCTTCAAGTATTTAGAGGCATTGATCAGATCCCCCCCAACTTCTCTTCTCCAGACTCAAAAGACCCAAGTCCCTCAGCCTCTCCTCATAGGAGAGATGCTGCAGGCCCCTCTCCAGCATTTCCCTGTCCTTCTCCCCAGTAGGTCATTTGGGGCAAGGAAGCATTACTACAAGACACTTAGAAATGGACATGCTATTTCACAGCTCCATATCCATTCAACAGTGCACTCAGGGTTGATGTTACTGCCAGAACTGCCCTTGACTTTGAGGAGTCAGCTTCTGGATCAGCACTGTAAGGTCACACATCCATCTCACCTGCTTAAGCTCATGTCCATTTCTCTCTCTCCAGGGAGGCAGCACAAACTCTGGGACAGCAGCGAGAATAGGAGCTGGCTTGGCTGAGAGGAGGAAGGCTGCTTCTTCAGCTTCAGAGAGGTGCTGCAGAAAAACTGCAAGCTTGGGGCAGGGAAGTGTCCTGTCCATGGCAGGGATGTGAGAGACCAGTGTCTGATTTATAGATAAATCAGTCTAAGTGCAGTGATGATTTCCAAGCCTCTTGCTTGGTCAGGGAAACCAAGTGGCTATTGGTTATTTTATGAGTAACTTAAACCTGTGTTTGCTGTACGGATCCTACTGAATGCAAACCCCATCACAAGGCCCTAGGCAAGCCTGGTCCTCAAAAGTCACTCCTGGAAAGTCTTGACATTTTCTAGCAGGTATGATTTCCTCTAGCAGTGGATTTCTTCCCACTAGACATCAAAAGTTTAGATCAAGAGTCATTTAGCAGATCCCCCTAGTCTTTCCACTGACTGGTGGAAGGTTCCCAAAGCCAAATATTAACTAAACTCCTCCAGTAAAAATAATAACAATATAAAAAAAATACTAATAATTGAGTCCCAGTTGTGACCTGCTGGGCATTTCTTAAAACCTGGCTCTTCAATTTTAGCCTGCTTTGAAAGTGGAGACAAATTAAATGGGGCTTATTTGTTATGCAAACGATAGCTGGGGTTTCAAATAAAGTCGGTCTAACCTTGATGGAGATTTCATCAGTGCTCACTGTTATTTGCCTCTGCTAATGGCTAAGGGACTAGCCATCTTCACCGAGCAGCGAGAGGTCTCCCAGCTGCCTGGCTGAATTACAGCCAGTGTGAGTAATATTAACCCCTCCAGGATAAGTACATGGGCCATAAAACAAGAGTTGCATGGCTGCTAATGCCAGCAAAGGCAGTCTTTATTAATCAGCTAGCTGAGCGTGTGGCAGCTCTGCCCACCCTCCCACATGGGACAAAAGGACCGTGGGCTTCGTGGTGGCTGAGCCCTGTCACAGCAGCCCCACCTCAACTGATGTCTCCCCTCGTCTTTGGGGAGGAACGGGTACAAACAGAGATGAAGTGGACCAGGGATGGTCAGGGGTGGTACTGCTCACGATACACAGGTTGTCGAGCCTCGCTTAAAATAGGGGCCAGGCAGGAGAAAGCCAAAGAGCCTTGTCTGTAGGCTCACCCCATCCTGTTCCCCCGCAAGCCCGGGCTCCCCAGGAGGAGCACGGCCACCCCCCAGCGCTGGGACCTGCTCCCTCTGGCCAAAGGAGAGAATAACTCCCCACAAATTACTGTAATAAAGACTCAGCCCACAGACTCTGTGGCATAAACACACATCTGGTCCCTGTTTGTAATGAAGTCAGCTGAAAGCACCACTGTGCATTCATAACAGAAACCTTCAACATATTGCTACCAAATAAGCTCTGCTTGTCTTGAACTTCTATTGTCACGTTAATGCACTTTTAACACTGATAAATGATGAAGTGCTACAAAACATTCCTCAAGGGACTTCAGAGTCAGAAGATACGCATAGCTGTGGCATTTTTTTTTCTATTCCAACAGCTCTTTTACAATTTGGGCAGAAGTTTAAAACCAAAAGTCAGAAGCGCAACGCAGATATTTCATATTGAGCCTCCTTTCTTTGGTAAAAGGTTTCTCAACTACACGGTTTATCCTGTACTTGTGTGGCATGAGAAAACCCTTGGGGATGCATAAATGGGAAAGTTTCCTTTTGCTGTAAGTCAGTATTTTCCATATGTCCATCCTCTCTCTTCCTCCCTTTCTTGCCACAAACAAGAACTGTAATTCACTCTGGTTTAATTTCACTCTCCAGACCCTCTCCTTGGCCTTCCCCTCACCCTCTTTGCCTTAATTTCCATCAGATATTTATAGTTTTGCTTTCTCCTTGCAATTCCTGGCTATTATGCATGGCTTATGCTTTATGTATCACTTTGGTCACCTGGGGTTCCCTGTTGTGAAAACAGCCAGGGAGCTCAGGAAGATGAGTGTGTAGACTTGGTGCGGTCAACACATGGGACGGGCTTTACCTTCTGAGTGATGTGGTTGATCCAGGGAGAAGAGCAGTTGCTGAGATCAGGTCCTTGGGGCTCCCAGATCCCATCTGGTGCAAGACAGCGGAAAGTTGCAACACCTGGAAGAGGAAAGATGCTGTGTTCAGTGCTATTGTTTGCATTTTGCACCCGGGACCCCCCGGCACAGTTTTAATTTCACAATGATGGACACCTCATGTAAAACCTGGGAGATTATTAGTGGTCAGGACTTCCATGGGACACTTCTGAGTCATCTCAGGCTCCTAGTCTCCCATCATCTTAGTGCTTCGGGGCCTTAAGACAAAAGACCCATGAGGAAGTGCAGGGACATTATCTCCATTTGGCCAGATGGAGACGATGGACAGAGGGCTTTGCTTCAGACCAGGCGGGAAAGCTGCCAGGGATTAAGAAATTGAAGGTGGATCTCAAACCCTGAGCCAGCATCTCGAGTGCTCTGCCCCACCAGTGGCACCCCAGGATCAGACCCTGCACCTCGACTTCCTCGCTGCTTTACAAAGATTTTACTGCTCTGAAGCATCATTAAACCATTGGGGTGCAGAAACACAAAAGTTTAAACACCACAAACGCCGAGATGTAAAGCTGGGCTTTACTTTTCACCCCCAACCATCCAGAAGGACTTCAGAGGAAACTTTTGTTTGTCAAGAGTCAGCCAGATCCCTCCTGGAAAAGCCAGTAAAACGCCTCAGGCCCTTCCAAAGAGAAATGCATCCGAAATGGTGCAGTTAAAGATCTTTAAAAAGCAAGAAAGCTGGTACACTAGATTAAAGACATCCTATGAAGTGCTCTGCCCTGCAGAGTTGAACTTTTCAGCAGAGGAGTGAATTACAGGCCAGGTCTGGTGGTAGCACTGATTAAAACCAGTGAGAGTTTGCTCATGCCTTCAAAGGGAGTTGGAAGAGGCCCGCTGGTAATATACCACAGCTTTTAACAAGTCACATGGGCCACTGAAATTAGAGATGGGAAAGGCTTATTGCCATCCCCTATCAACAACTTGGTTTTTTCTTTTTTTCTTTCGCTAATTTCACCCAGTCTTTAGCTCTCGTGCTTAGAAAAGGGCCCCTGAATCCAGCCTTCATTTTCCTTTTTTATCCTTTCTTTCCTTTTTCACAGTTTCACTTCAGTCTATCCCTTCCCCTCTCTCTGAGCACCACATGATACTTTTTGCATTAATTTTACCAAGTGGGGCTGTCAAAGACAGAAAAAACCTTCTTTACCTATCCTCACCACTGACATCTTTCCATGTCCCTCATACTTAACAAATATTTTATCTGTCTGACCTCACCAAACTCAAGAGGGAGCCGGTATTCATACACACAGGAGTGAATGGCTCTCCAGGGCAGTGGAGCAGAGAATTAACAATCTCCTCTGCAAGCCAGATCCCTCCAGCCCTTACTTCAGGAAATTTCCTCCACCTTCTGATTTCTTCTCAGCAAGCAGGCTCTTGGGGCTGGGCACCAAGACTAGCTTGAAAAATAACTACTTTGGGAAATCTGCATTTGTTAAAATACAGCAAACGGAACCATAAGCCAAAACTCATTCTTCACTCGACTGTGTTTTAATTAAGACAGGAAAGTTCCAAAAGCAACCTTTTGGAAGAAAATAACTGGGGGGAATAATGGAAGAAAAGGAGCAAAATCCAATAAACAAAACATTTAGAAGGATTTGGTTTTGGTTCCCCCCTCCCCGCTTTCCCTGCTGATGACAGTGGATGCTGGCTGCAACTTGAAAAATCACTCATGCTGGTTCAGGAGTTTGATCTGGGAATACCTGTGGCCTGAAATGCAGGCCATGGGCTTTGAAATGCAAAGAGTGCAGCACAGAGCTTCAAAATGCAAGTTCTCTTTATTTCCTCCCGCCTCCCCCTCAACAAAGCAAAGGGCTGATGGCAGAGGTTCTCTGCCAGCAGATGTTCTCAAAGCGCATCAAGTTAATGTCCACAAGGTTGTTAGTTTGTTCTCTTCTTTGGACAGAGCTTGGGATGACAAAGATCTTGCACAACATGCTCAGAATATTGAGGCTTCAGCCCAGGCCACCTGCTTGCCATAACTCACCAAGGCAATACAGAGAGAATCACAGGATGAGATGGGGTTGGAAGGGACCTCTGGAGATCATCCAGTCCAACCCCCTGCCAAAGCCCAGGCCACCCAGAACAGGTCCCACAGGAACGTGTCCAGCTGTGTTTGGAATGTCTCCAGAGAAGGAGACTCCACCACCTCCCTGGGCAGCCTCTGCCAGGGCTCTGACACCATCAAACTCAAGAAGTTCGTCCTCATGTGTTGGTGGAACTTCTTCTGTCCAAGTTTGTGCCCATTTCCTCTTGTCTTGTCCCTGGGCACCACTGAAAAAAGACCAGCCTCGTCCTCCTGATGCCCTCCCTTGAAGTATTTCTAAGCATTGATCAGATCCCCCTGCAGCCTTCTCTTCTCCAGATTCAAAAGACCCAAGTCCCTCAGCCTCTCCTCATAACAGAGGTGCTCCAGGCCCCTCATCATCTCTGTAGCCCTCTGCTGGACCCTCTCCAGCAGTTCCCTGTCCTTCTGGAACTATGGAGCCCAGAACTGGTCCCAGTGCTCCAGATGGGGCTCCCCAGGGCAGAGCAGAGGTCCCCAGGATGACCTCCTTCCACCTGCTGGTCACACTCATCCTGATGCACCCCAGGACCTGACAGAAGGCACTGGTGTGATTCACTGATGAAAGCATGTGTGCCACAGGGGCCCATGGGCAACCTAGTTGCTCACACATAGCATGCCACAGGCAAATGGAGCTGGCTCGCTGTGTCCTCCTGCCCCTTGACTCACCTATGGAGCCCGTGGGACATGGCTGCTTCGCCACCTGGCCCTGCCGAGTCCGAGACCACATAATATCACGGGCTTCCATGGGGTCACAGCTCTCTGCGCCGGCCGGTGGCAGCTGGGAGGAGGCAGGTGGGAGGTGCGTGGTCATTTCATCAGGGATGTCAGCCATGGGCGATGGTGTGCTGGTGCTCCTGTTCCTCCTGCCTGAGGCTGAGGTGGTGGTGGGGCGGCCAGTGCTGCTGGTGGCCACCCGTGCCGTGGTGCTGGCGGTGGTGCTCCCTGCGCCCAAAGCTCCTGATGTTGATACTCCTGAAACAAAGGCAGAGATGATTAAAGAGAAGAAGGAAAAAAGGGACTCAAGCCTAGGTCCTGACGTTGTCCTCTCTGCTGACCGCGGTGGCCTGCAGGGTGTAGTTGGAGCGACAGCCAAGGCAAGCACACAGGGGGGTAATGACTGCTGGAACACAACTGATTTTCCAAAAGCGCTCGCATCTGATGAAAATAAAGCAGCATTTTATGCCCTCGCCATTTTTCTTCCTGACATTTTAATGTAAAAATCTTATTTTCCATCTTTTAGGGAACCCCTAGCACAGAAGTGCTTTTATTTTTTTAGTGCCGCTGAAGACCCAGCTGGTTTGGACAGCAAAACATTTTCCATGGAGTAATAAAAAAAACAACCCCAAAACCCCACACCACATCACACACATCACAAATCCATCCCGAAAACAGCAGTGCACGAAGGGATAAACACAAGGCTGCTCTTCAGAGAGAGCTGCTCTTTCCTCTCCTCTCAGGTTGGGAGACATTATTTTGTCTCCTCTCCCTCAGGTGGGAGCAAGGGGACAGGCTGCCTCCAACAGCTCTCCAGTCGCCCCTGCCAGATGTGTACAGCTGGAAACTTCCATTTTCTTTGCCTCTCCCAAAGAAGAAGACAAGCTCCTGAGGGCACAGACTGCCCTCTCTTCCAGGTCCAGTGAAGCAGACCACACTCACCAGTTGTGCAATATAAGTTATTAAGGTATAATGATATCACTGGAGTTCATTCAAGTAAACCTAATTAAACCTGCCTTTAGTACAAGATAGGAGTTTTTCCATTCTGAAAAGGTGGGGTTTTTTGCTATTCAAGTAATTTAAACCCATGGTGCTGTGAGCAGTTCTTCTGCCCCAGAGAAGCAAATAACATGGCGGTTGAAGCACGTATGTTTTCTGGTTTTAGGTAATTTTACTGCAAGCCTGACACGCCTTCTGCTCAACCTTTAAAATTCAACAGCAGCACAAATATGATTTTCTGAGGGATCAGAATCTTTCAAGAAAGTGATTGGTTTAAAAATCCCATCTCTACCATTTCTCAGCAAATGGGACTCTCTTTCTCCCCCCGTCACCAAAAGGGTGAGTGATAGTGCAACACAGAGCAAACCACCTGCACACCAGGGCACTGATCTCAAATCACTGAATATCACTGAATATCACTGAAATTTTTGGAGTTGGAAGGGACCATAGAGATCATCTAGTCCAACTCCCCTGCCAATGCAGGACCACCCAGAGCATGTCAGAGCATGCCTCTCAGGACTGCATC
>BJBW01007391.1:655-27573 GCA_004320125.1 Scolopax mira | reverse complement strand
GGGGGGGGGGGGGGGGGGGGGGGGGGGGGCGGTGTGTGTGTTCCCCCCCCGACTCCCCGCCGCCGACTGGCCCCGCCCCCCCCGAGCGCACGTGCTGCCGCCGCGGGGCCGCCCCCGCTCCCCCCCACCCCCCGCCCCGTCCCGGTTTCACAACCGCGGGCACCGGCCGCGCCGATGTTTTCCTGCCCGGGGTCGGGCGCATGGCGGGGCCGCCGCTCCCCGCCGCGCTCCTCCTCATCCTCCTCTTCCTCATCCTCCTCCTCGCCGCCGCCGCCGGGCGACCCTGCGGTCCCGTCGGTGAGTGCGGCCGGTACCGGGGAGGGCGGGGGGGGGGGGGGGGGGGGCGGCGGGGGCCCCCCGGCCACAGCGGGGGGGGGGGGGGGGGGAGAACGGTGCCCCGGCGCCTTTGCCGGTACCGGGGCCCCGCGAGGGGGAAGACGGACGGACGGACGGACGGTTCCCAGCGCACCCCGGGGGCACTGGCAGGGTGGGGGTACGGGGCACCCCCGGGTCGGGACTGGGTCTGGGGACTGGGTGCTGAGTGGGTGATGGTACTGGGTATTATGGACCGAGTGCTGGATATTGGGGAGTGGGTACTGGATGGGTGCTGGGCACTGGGTATTAGGTACTGGGTGGGTACTGGATATTGGGACTGGGTGCTGGGTGGGTGCTGGGTACTGGATATTTTGTACTGGGTCCTGGGTGTGGCGTATTGGGTGGGTGCTGGGTACTGGTCCTTGTGTACTGGGTGATTTCTGGGTACTGGTTATTGTCTACTGGGTGGACGCTGGGTGCTAAGTTCTGGATGGTGTGTGCTGGGTACTGGATATTTTGTACTGGGCACTTGTCCTTGTGTACTGGGTGGGTTCTGGGTACTGGTTATTTTGTACTGGGTGGGTGCTGGGTACTGGGTGTTGTGTACTGGGTGGGTTCTGGGTACTGGGTGTTGTGTACTGGGTGCATTCCCAGCAGCAGGAGCAGGTCCGGGAGCTGCAGGTCCGGGCTGGCCACTGACCTTTGCAGCCTGAGCCAGGAGAGCTGCCCCGGGCGGCCTCCCTGGCCCTGACCCAGCCTGGCCCAGTGCCACCAGCCAGCCTGGCCACTTAACCCCTCTGGCACCGGGACTCCCCCGAGCCCCCTGGCACCCCTCTGGGACCCCCAGCCTGCAGCTCTCCCAGAGCCCTGCTCCCAACTTGCCGTTCCCCACACTGCCCGGCGGTGGCCCAGTGCCGGACCCTCCCTTGCACCCTGCCCGGGTGCCGCGGTGGCCACTGGTGGCAGTGCCAGGGGCAAGCTGGGTGCCAGGGGGGGCAGTGCCCAGCTCGGTGGGGAATCGCTGGCTCAGCAAGAGCGGCCGCTCGCTCCGGCTTGGTGCCTCCTGCAAATATTGACACTGAGGGGCCGCTGGGCACGGGGAGCAGGTGGTGGGTCGTCCCCCTCCTCTGAGGACACCCATGGGGTCTCGTCTCCATGGCCTCACCCCCCCCTTCTGTCCCCCCTCAGGGCTCCCGCGGGACGCGGTGCTGGGACGCCTGGGAGCGAATGTCACGTTGACCTGCTGGGACGAGGGGCCGGTGAACGTCACCGTGTCGTGGCGGGTGGAGGAGCGGGGGGCGGCAGCGATGGGGGGCCGCAGCTGGCAGCTGGCGGAGGGCAACACACTGCACCTGCGGCGCCTGCGCTACGAGGACTCGGGGCGCTACAGCTGCTCCGTGGGGGGACGCCCCCTGCGCTCCCTGCGGCTGCTGGTGGAAGGTGGGTCTGCGCTGGAGCGGGGTGCTCCCCTCACGCCATCACCCGGTCTGGCGTCCCCCCTCCCCCAGCGCCTCCCTGCTTTGCAGAGCCCCCCGAAACTCCCCGCGTCTCCTGCTACCGGCGGAGCCACGACAAAGATGTCCTGTGTGAGTGGCCGCAGCAGGCCAAGCCGTCCCCGGGGACGCGGGCCACGCTCTGGGTGAAGCGGAGGTGAGTGCCAGCCCGGCACCTGTGTGGGGCTGGGACCCCACAGCACAGGGGACCGTCCCTCCCCTCTTTCCCCCCCGACCCCCGCCCAGTGTGTGCCACAGCCCTGGGTGAGCCGTGTCCCTGCAGGTTCTCGGCTGAGAACGCCACGGAGCAGCGGTGCCGCTACTTCTCCAAGGCGCGGAAGTTTGTTTGCCGGGTGAAGGTGCCACCCGGCGCCGACGACACCAAACCCCTTGTGGTGTCCACCTGCGTCAGCAATGGTGCCGGCGGCTCAGCCGGCGAGGACAGGATCATCACCCTCAGCAGCGTCCGTGAGTGCCCGCTCCCTTCTTGCCAGGGGCCTGGACTGGCCATGTGGCACCATGCCAGGCCCTGACACCCCCCCCTCTTCCCCGGCAGTGAAGCCTGACCCCCCCCTCAACGTGACGGTGGAGGCGCTGGAGAAGGCACCGCAGCGGCTGCGCGTCAACTGGTCCTACCCCTCCTCCTGGGACCCCCGCTTCTACTGGCTCCGCTTCCAGGTCCGCTACCGCCCCCAGCCCGCCCAGACCTTCACGGAGGTGAGACGCCCCTCCCACTCTTCCCCCGCTGTGGGGCTGTCCCCCAGCCCCAGCAACGCTGTCCCCAAGCCTACACTGCCTGTGTCCCCCCCCCCAGGTGGACCAGGTGACGACGACGTGGCTGGACATCCGTGACGCGTGGCGGGGGACGCGGCACGTGGTGCAGGTGCGGGCGCAGGAGGAGTTTGGCCACGGGACGTGGAGCGAGTGGAGCCGGGAGGCAGTGGGCACCCCCTGGACAGGTGAGGGGGGTGACACATGGCCCCGAGGCTGGGGACTCAGTCCAGGGTCCCCCAGCCTCACGCTCCCCCCTCACCTTGCAGACCCCAGGGACCTCACCGTTGAAATGGGACCCTTCAGCTCACAGGTGGGACACGGCTGGGGGAGGGCAGGGGGACACGACAGGCTCCAGCTGGGTCTCGTGTCTCTGTGTGGGACAAGGGGACACCAGGGTGGGGGGGCTGTCCTGTTCCATTGCACCCCTGCATTCTCTTGCAGTTCCCCATGGAGGATGGCACCTCCTGGGTGACGCTGCCCCCTGAGCTCTTCAGAGATGCTGCTGATGGTGCTGGTGGTAAGGAGGGATCCCTGGGTTGGCGGGGAGGGGGGGTCTGGGACCCCCATGTCCCTCATCCCCAGAAAACCTGTCCCTGCTCTCTGCCACAGGGGCCGTCGTGGAAGCCAGTGCCCGCTCCTCGGCATCCCCCTACGCCTTCCTGGTGGCTGGGGGGAGCCTGCTCCTGGGCATTGCCCTCTTCGCAGGCATCATGGTGAGGTGAGTGCCCGGGGTGGGGATAACACCGGGGGGGGGTCTCAATCTGCCTGCCCCTGACCCCGGACTCGTTCTTCTCTCCCTCCAGGTACAGACAGACTTGGCAGACGGGGGGGCAGCGCAGTGCCAAGCCGGAGGGGGAGGGGCAGCACATGTTGGTGCCCCTGAGCCCCCCCAGTCCTCCGCTCAGTGACACCCCCCTGCTCTCATCCCCTCCCCCCCCAGCCCCCGGGGGTCTTCATGTCACCAACTTGGACTATTTCTTCTCAGGGCAGTAGCCAGAGGTTGGATGCACTTGCAGGCGCCTGCGGGTCAGGAGGGGTCCAGGGTCTGGGATGGGGCCCTGAGAGCTGCCCCCGCATCTCCTATCTGGGGATTCCAAAAGCCAACCCCATGGAGATTCAGCCGGGGGGGGGCAAAATGAGTCCCGGGGGGGCTAGCTCTGGGGCTGCAGCCAAGCTGGGGTGACTGGGGGTGACAGCGCTGGAAGCTGGGCCGGGCCGGAGCGTGGGAGCGGGGCTGGGCTCTGCCCACGGGGCTGGGTTTGGGGGTTCCCCGGGGAAGGGTGTAACCTCCCACAGCGCCGGGGGGGTTGGGGGAGGGGGGGGGGACTGGGCTGGCTGGATCAGCCCCATCCCTCTGCCCTGGCCCCCTACTGAGTTGGGGGAACGTGGCAAAACGGGTCTCTTGAATAAATGCCTTGGATTTGTAACGGAGCGGGTGCCTGGGGGAGGGAGTAATGGAGGGGTCGCTGCAGTGACTCTGGAGAGTCTGGGGGGGGGAGACTGGTCTGTACCCGCCCTCCCCAGTCCATGCGCCCAGATGTGCCCCCTGACCATGCCACAGACCCCAGGTTGTGCCCCTCCATGTCACCAAGTGTCTCCCAGACTGTATCCCCCCCAGTACCCTGTGCTGTGTATCCCAAGATGTGCCCCCCCCTTGTCACCAAGTGCCTCCCAGGCTGTGTCCCTCTCCCCCCCATGCCACATACCCGATGCCATGTACCTCAGGCTGTGCCCCCCCCATGCCACCAACTCCCTTCCAAGCTCTGCACCCCATGCTGTGCCAATATCCCATCCCCCCCCCGGTGCCCCTGGCACCCACCCCATGCTGGGTTGTGCAAGTCCCTGGGGAGCTGCAGCTGCACCCGGGCAGGAAACCGCAGGGCGAGGGGAGCGGGTGCCCGGGCTCCCAGGGGACACTGTGTTCCCCCCATCCCAGCCGGCCCCGCACTATAAAAAGCCTGGCAGGATGCAGATGTGCGGGTGGGGGGAGCCCTGGTACCCCTGCCCCCCAAAACCAGGGTGGCTCCGCCTGGCACGAGGCTGGGGCTGTCACCCAATTCCACCCTCCCCAGCAACATGGTGACCCCTGGAGGCGTGAGGAAGGTGACCCCCCCCCCCGGCCCTGAAAACCTCACCTGGTTTCGGGCAGTGCTGCCAGCGGAGCAGAGCCTGGCAGTGACCCCCACCCCCACCCCGGGCCACTCAGCAGGGAAGGGGCTGGGTGTCTCACTGCACCCTTCACAGCACCCCCACACCAGGCACCTGCCTCTCCCAGCACCCCCAGTCCCACACCTACCCTCTCCCAGCCCACAGCCCCCTCCCTTCCAGACCCCTCTCATCCCTTCCCCTCGGAGCCCCCATCCCTTACAGATACCCCCATACCAGCCCCCATCCCCATCCCTTCCAGCCCCCCCATCCCTTCCCCATCACACCCCCAGCCCCATCTCTTCTCCCCAACCTCCCCATCCCTTCCAGACTCCCCCCATACTAACCCCCGTCCCTTCCAGACCCCACCATCCTTTCCCCAGCCCAGCCCCAGCCCTTCCAGACCCGCTCCCCCCCCTTCCCCATTGCAGCCCCCCCAGGACCTCCTTTCAGCCAACAAGTTTATTTTATTACTTCATACACATCCCCCTCTCGCTGCGTCCCCCCACCCCGGGTGCCTGCGGTGGCCCCGCTGTGGGTCAGCTCTGGCACAGAGCGGGCAGGATCCGTCCCGGCACCGCGGGCAGCACAGCCCGGCCCGAGTCCAGCGATGGGGAGAGGCCACCGGGCAGGAATGGGGTCCCCATGGGGCTGGGGATGCACAGGGAGGGGGGTCCTCCGCCAGCCCCTTCCCACAGCGCCTCGTGATGGCCGGGGCCGGACCCTGCCCCACGCCCCGGGGCTGGGGGCCACGGGCCAGTCTGGGGGGGCATTAGTGGGCACTAATGCAGTTTGCAGTGGACGGGGTGCAGCAGGGCCATGTGCTCGGCCCCCTTGAAGGGCAGCTTCTCGGTGGAGTAGTAGTGCACGACCTCGGGGACGCTGGCGAAGACCCCGCTGGCCTGGCTCAGCGTGTACTTGTTGTCCTTGGTCTGGGCCACGATGATGTGGACGCAGCCCTGGCTGGTCCTGGGTGGCCCCGGGGCCGGGGTGGAAGGGGGTCAGCGGTGCCGCCAGCCCCCCGGCGCCCGCCTGCCCCGTGGCCAGGGCCGCATCCACCCCTGTTTGTTCCCGTCCCGCTCCAATTGTTTCAGCTCCAGGGGCTCCACTTCCTCAGGAAGGAAACGCCACCGGCGCTCCCGACAATGCGCCGGGGAGGGGGACGCACCGCCCCCCCCTCCCTTCCACCCCCCCCCTCCCCAGCACCACACCAGGATGCCCGGGTCCCCCTGCGGCGTGAGGGGGTGCCACCCCTCAGGGACCTCCCACCCCTCAGGGCATGAACAACCAGGGGACTCCTGCTACAGCATCCCTCCGGGGTGGAACCTGCCCCCCTCCATGTGGCAGGACACCCCCCCCATACACCCCCCCCTACACTCTGTGGCCACTCACTTGAGCGCAATGGAGTACTTGCCGCTGCCGGTCTCACTGGTGCGCACCAGGTAGCCGGCCTCCCGGCACGCCTGCAGCCGGCTCTCCGCCTCGGCCCGTGTGATGGCCCCGTGGTACCAGCTGCAGGGGGGACACCGGGGGGGGACATTGAGAGGTGGCAAAGCCTCGGAGACACCACTCCCCCCCCGTGGCTCAGCCTCGGCACTCACGGCTGCTTCTCCAGTGCCAGGGCAGGGTCCACCCGCTCCCCCTCGCTGGGCTCGGCACCCGCCGCCTTCAGCATCTTGGGGGTCCAGCTCTTCTGGCGGAGGTGCTGCCGCGGTGCCTCCTCCTTGGGACGCTCTGAGCCCTCAAACTGGACTGGGGGCAAGGAGGAAATGGGATGAGACATGAGCCCCCAAGCCCTTTCCAGCCTTTTCTCCATCCATCCCTGCCCCTCAGCCTCAGGATCATCACCAGCCCCCTCCCCATCCTTGTTGCCACCTCCCTTCCCCATCCCCGTTCCCATCCCTGTCCCCATCTAGTTCCATGCTCCCCCCTCCCTGGCCTCTGCCATCAGCAGGGACATTTTCCACCAGACCAGGTTGCTCAGAGCCCTGTCCCACCTGCCCTGGAATCTTTCCAGGGATGGAGCGTCTCCAGGCAACCTGGCCCAGTGTCTCACCCACCTCAGCGTGTGCCAAACGCCTTCCTTAGATCTAGTCTGGATCCACCCTCTTTTAGTTTAAAACCATTCCCCCCTTGTCCAATGGCTCCAGGCCTTACTAAAGTCTGTCCCCAGCCCCCTCCCCATCCGTGTCCCCGTCCCCATCCATGTCCCCATCCCTACCTGACAGTGCTTTGACGATCTGCTCCTTCTTCCACTCCCAGGGCTGCTCATACTCGCCCACCGGGCGCTCGTCGTTCTCAGGCAGTCGCCCATCCCCAGCCCTCACCCTGCGCTCCGGGGTCCCCCCAGCCACCCCCTCCCCGGGTTCATAGGGGGTGTCGTAGAGCTGTGGCCCCTTCCCCGCCGTCTCCTTGCCTCCCGGCCGCTTGGCTGGATCTGTCTTGCCGCCCCCCTCCCCTGGCTCGCCAGGACCGTCCAGCAGCAGGATGGCTTTGACCAGGGGGTCCTTGGAACCTCGACGGCGGATTTCTGCAGGGAAGAGGGATGTGGGAGGTGAGGGAGGGGCTGTGTGTCCCCTGAGAGCCCCCTGCTACCTGCACCAGAGACACCCCTCCCTGCCATGTGGGGGACGCCCCACTGGGAGCTGGCTTGGGAGGAACCGGAGCAGGATGGGGCCCGTTCTCGTGGCGTCTGGGCGGCTGTCACAGCCCCGAGGCTGCTGGCACAGAAACACACCAGTGGGGCAGGACGCTACACCCCACACTGGAGTTCAGCCCCACAGGAAGCCACCCAGGGGGTCTCAACCCCACACTACCCCCCCCTGTGCCCCCCGACCCCCGGCTTCACCCTCAGGCGCCGGGCTCCACCAAACAGCCCAGGCTGCCCCGCACGGAAAAAAAACATCAGCAGCAAATCTTTTATTTCCAGCTTCCGGCCGAGTCAGTTCCTGTTGTTCTGGCCAGCTGGGAGGCCGCCGTGCCGGCCGGGGGTCTCTCTGCCTGGGGGACACAGCCACAGGGCACCCTTGCAGCTGCTCTGTGTGTGTCCCCCCCCCCAGCAATAACCCCGGGACAGCTGGGTGGCACCGAGGGCTTTACACCGGCCCCGTGCGCCCGTGGGGCGACGGTGGCGGGTCATGGCAGCGGGCGAGGGGCTGGCGGGCACAGGTCAGCGTCCGGCCTCGCACCCGCTCCTTATCTGGCCCCGCGCAGCCGCAGGAAGCGGCGAGAGGTTTTCCTGTTCCCGGAGCCTCCCGCGCCGGGCGGCTCCGAGGGCGGCCACGTGCTCCCGTGCTGTGGGAGCAGTGCCAGCCGCAGCACCGGCGCGGCACCGGCGCGGCACGTACCTGTGATCATCTGCTGGGCGTCGTAGGGCTCCATGTAGCCATCGTTTTCCCCCAGGCGCTCGGCCTCCCGCTGCCCCTTGGTGCGCTTGGCGTCGTAGGGGTCGGCGTAGTCCTCCAGGATGATGACCTGGAGAGGGGATGGACAACCCTGGCCTCAGGGGGCTGCCAGGGCGTCCCCCTGGGGTGTGCGGGTGGTGGCGGGGGTGGCAGGGATGACACCAGCACAGAGTCAGTCAGGGGACAGGGACACTGTGGTCCCCCGGAGGGGATGGCAATTCAGCTGGGGTGGAACCATGGCACAGCCTTGGGTGGGGGCAGCACCCATCCCTAGGTGCCCCAGAGGTGGGGAGGAACCTGGGGGGTTTGGGGACCCTTTCAGGTGACACCAACCCCCCTCCCCGACTGGCTCCCAGCCACCCCGGGGCTGTGTGGGGGGTGAAAGTCCAGCTTCCCAGAAAAGCTTTACGTCAGCCTTTGTTTAACCAGCAGCTGAGTGCTGGGGTCAAGGTGGGATGGGACACAGAGGGATGCAATGGGGGGCTGGGTGCTCCCCCCACCCAGCGGCTGAAGGGCAGTCGGGATGAAGGGAGCTTTGAAGGGGATCTGAAGGCGGCAGAGCCGAGCCCGATGAAAGGCCGGGGTTAGTCGGGCTAATGAGCTGGAGCCCAAAGCATTTCAAGCTGTTGGTGCAGCAAGGCCCCCCCCCTCCTCATTCCCCCCCCATCCCCCCTCTTACCGTCTCTGTCTTGGAGGGCTTCCCCTTGTCCTGCTCAGGGGCAGGCAGGTCGGTGGGTGGGGAGGCTGGGTACCCCTTCCCGTTCTTCTCGTGAGCCTCCACCTTGATGAGGCGGTTGATGTAGGTGCCACAGGATTTAGGGGGTCCCTCCAGCGCAACCCCCTCTGCTCGTGAGTTCTTACGCATCTTCCCGGTGGCGGCCTGGAGCAGACCCTGCAGGTTGTCCCTCGACAGTCGGCCACTCCCTTCCTTGCCACCCCCTGGGCCGGCCCGGCAGCCCCCCAGCTCAGCAGCCGAATTCTTGCGGCTCTTGCCCAGGCTACCGCTGCCCGGCCGAGCCCTCTCCGAAACCGTTTTCAGGTTGGAGGGAAACTCCTTGAACCACTTGGCCGCCATGGGGCTGGGGAGGGGCAGTGTGCCGTGGCCCCCCCGGGTCTCCTCGACGCCCCACAGCCGCCCTGCCAGCTCAGGGCCGGCTCAGCCGGGGGGCACGGGGCAGCCTGGCTCCCCCCAGCCCTGGGAGTGGGACCCTCGGCGGCTGGGGGGCCAGCCCGGGAGGGGCGATGCGGGCAGGGGGGGCCGGGGCCTTCGCCCCCGGCGTGGGCAGGGGGCTCCAGGCGTCCTTCGTCCCCGCGGGGACGGCTGGCAGGTCCCCAGGGGTGCCGGTTCCTGCGTCCCGGGGAGGGGACCGCGTCTCTCTGGGGGTCCCTGGGCCCAGGGAAGGGTCCCGGGGGGGTGGTGGTGTCTCTGCTCCAGCGATGGGACGAAGCGGGGGGTCTCGCCGGGCGTCCGGGGGGCCCGGGGCAGCTCCGGGGCGGCTCCGAGGGTCCTCTGCCCCCGGCGAAGGGACCCGGGGTGCGTCTCCGTGCTCCTGGGGGTCCGGTTGGGACCGGGCAGCCGGGGGGGTCCCGTCGCGGCTCCTCGGCGGGGCCCGTCTCCGGGGGCGGCGGGGCTGCAGGGGGGGTCAGGCCGGCCCGGGGGGCCCCATGCGGCGGCGGCGGGACGGGACGGGACGGGACGGGACGGGACGGAGCCAGAGGGGCCGGAGGGGGCGCTGGGACCGGCGCTCCCCGCCCAGATCCGGAGGGGGCGGCCCCGGGGGACGGCGCGGCACCGGCCGGGCGGGCGGCCACCGGCCCCGACAGCCTCGGGGAGACCCGGCCCCGTCCTCCCCGGGCCGAGGGTCTCCATCCGGCGACTGCCGCGGGATCTGTGGTCCCCCGAGAGCAGTGGGGCGGGAGGGGGGTCCCCACTCGGTGGGGCTGGGAGACTGCAGGATCCCACCAACTGATGAGACAAGGGGGCTTGACCCTGCGCATGGACCCCCACAGACAGTCCCCGGGCAAGGACCCTTATGGATGGACCCCACCACCATCACAAGACCTTCTGCATCACCCTTCAGCCACGTCCAGCCTCCCCTGCCACGTCCAGCCCCCATGGGGTGAGAGCACAGCCCTGGTGTGCTCGGTGCCGTCGCTGTGGTTCACACCACACCGGTGAAGACCTACTTCTGCTGGTTGTACCGACACCTTGCCGGAAAACCCGGGCCGAGCCCAGCCATTTGGCTTCCTGCTGGGTTGTGGGGAGCTGGCAGAGGGGCCCCTCACCAACCCATTTTCAAGAACATAACACAAAGGGATGGTTTTGCAGGTAAAGATGTGTCCCCTCCCTCCCCCAGCCTCTGACAGGGCAGGACACAGGGCTCCTCCTCTTTGCAGCAACTGGAGAATGTCCCCAGGGACCAGAGAATGCTGTCAGGGACCATGGCGGTGGGTCCTGCTGTTGCGAGGGGTCACTGGGAGAAGAGACCCTGACCCAGCAGGGATGGTTGGTAGCCACCCCTGGGTGTGGGGGGGTACTGGGGCAGCCTCAGGCAGGGGCACAGGGTCACTGGCAGCGCTGTAGGAAGTGGTGGCAATTTCCTCGAGGGCGCTGCCGGGCAGGATGCTCCTGGCGGGGCCGAGGCGCCGCTGCCAGGCTGGCGCCCCAACTGGTGCTGGGATCTTGGCCGGCTTCATCTTTGCCTTCTCGAGGCCAAAAAAAACGCCGTGCCTCCGCCGGCCAACCGGAGTGAATGTGAAAGGTGCCGGTTCGTTTTCTGTCCTTGGCAAATTTCAATCCCCCTTTCATCTTTCTTGGGGGGGGGGGGGCTCAACAGCAGGACAGACAGACAGACAGACAGAAGGATGGTGGCTCCGTGCTGCAGTGGCTGTTCCCAGCAGCGCCACATCCACACGTCCCCTTTGGGAAGCGTGTCCCCGTCCCCTGCCGGCTCGCGCAGGGGAAGGCTGTGGGAGAGGAGACAGATGGCACCAAGCACCTGCTTCCCTGAGAAGGCAAAACAAGAACCGTGGTGGTGGTGACGGGCGCTGAGCCCTCCTGGGAGCGAGGTGGATCCTGGTGCTCCGGTGGGTGAGAACAGACGGGGACAGCAGGCGCCTGCCAGACGCCAGCGAGGGCTGTTCCTGCCGTGTTTCAGCCTCAACGCCCCCCTGGTCAGCATCTGAGCAGTGGAGGCTCCTGCAGGGTCCCCTCCTGCTCATCCCAGGCCAGAAACCTGCTAGGAGTTGGGATCATGTGTGCCATGAGCTCTCCCAACCAACTCAGCATTCCCACCCCAACCCCATCACTGGGGGTCACCGACAGCAACACCACAAGCTTTTAAAGCCTTCATTAAACCAGCTTCACCCCCTCCCCAGCAGGTTCCTCAGTGCTAATTGAGCTGAAGAGGCAGGAGCAGGACTGGGGAGGGCTCAGGACACCCCCCGGGTGCTGGTCAGGGGGGGGAGGAGCAGAGCACAGGGCAGGGATGGACGCTCAGCATCACAACCCTTCCTGGCCTTCAGCACAGCTCTTCAAAACAGTCCCCGGGGCGAGGCTGGAGCTGCTCCTGCAGCGTCCATAATCCCTCTCCTACAGCATCGTTTTATTCTGAGGCCGGGAGCAGGATAAGGCCTAAGGAGGGGAACAGCTGTTGGAGGAGATAACGGACTTCTGAGGCCCTTTGATTTTCTAATAACTTTTATTCAAACACAGTGCATTAATACTGATGGTCTGGCTTTGACAGCGATGAGTCAGCTCTGCCCTCCAGCCGAGGGCACAGCACCAGAAGTTACTGGAGCTCCACCACCCAAATCTCCTTCAGGAGCGAGCCAGAGAATCCCAGCAAGGACCAGGGACTGAAGCAACAGGAGAAAACCCCAGCAAGGCCTCGGCCTCAGCCCCACAGCACCGAGCTGAGCAGGAACGATGGCTTGAGGAGGAAAAGTAAAATAAAACCCTGCAGAAGCAGGCCCAGAGTGAGTCCTGGGGAGGGATGAGCGCAGTGATGGCCCCACCACGGCCCACGCTCCCTGTCCTTCTGCAGCAGCCTCCATCCACAGCGCGGCCATTACAGGCACCTTCCACCTGGGGAGAGATGGACCAAGGGCTCCAGCTCAGGGTTTGGCACGGCCGAGGCCCCGCTCATCTCTCACTGCTTGGCAAGTTGACATGGAGAAGCTCAGGGCAAGAGCTGGCATCCCCAGCAGGACACAGGAAAGGCTCCCAGATCCTCCTGCTCTGTGTCTGGAAGCAGGAGTTTGCAGTTTATAGAGAGAAAAGTCTCTTCTTGCTTAAGGGGAGAAGGGGATGAAGCCCCGGCTCCCTGGTTGCCAAAAAAAGAAGGGTTTTCTTCTTCGTCCAAGGAAGCCGTTTTGGACCTTTTCTAGCGTTTGTTCAGGGGGGTTTGCAGCCAAGCCCAAGGGGTCGGGGCCGTTCCTGTGCCCCCACCTCTGGGGCAGCCCCTCGGCTCCATCCAGCACCCAGCACAGCATCAGGGCTGGAGCTGCAGCCCCACATCAGAGGGAGCTGCTGCTGCAGGTACCGCCCACTTGGGAAAACAAAAAATAAAAAATAGTCAGACCAGCATCTTCAAATTAACAAACTGTAATTTTTCTCCAAAGATACATTTTCCATACACATCCATCATACACTGTAACAAAAAAAAGCAGTGTACATGAAATAAGAAAATAAATTAAATCCATAGCATAGGTAAGGAGGATGCTCTAGACTGGAGTAGAGTTGAAAGTTTCCAGCGATACAAGAGGCTCAAAAGTTTGTTTTAACAAGAATGCCTGCTAGCAAGGGTCCAGCAAGTGTTTCAGGTCAGTCCAACTGCTTAAACAGTTTTATTTAGAGTTTTTAAACAGCCATTATTGTCCTGCAACAGGCAGAGCTATTACATCCTGGGGGAAAGCCAAGAGGCATCGTTAAGATCCAAGCAGAGCATCCAGAAGATAATCAGGTTGGTCCCACAGCATCACACTAGCCATCCTCCTTGGGCGGTGTGTACCAGCCTGGAAGGAGAAAAGAGAGAGCCATGAGGGAGGGAGGGAGCCAACATGGGAGACACAAATCCATGGCTGGAAAAGCAGCAGTGCAAGCAACACCAAGTCCCATTTTGGAAGGGCCAAGTCTCCTGGATTATTAGGAGGCTTTTTCTCTGGGTTACATCCCAAGACCACCCAACGATGACACACTGTCACTAGTCAGGGCTAAAGGAGCCCAGGGTGGCCAGTGGGAAGGGCAGAGGGATAGGGCAGTCCCACACTCTGCGTTAGGCAGCAGCTGCCACTGCTCCCTGCTGCCTTGCTCTGGGTAATCCCTGCACTTGGGGCAGGAAAAGCTCAAGCAGCATCTTGGGACACGGCCTGGGACAGCCCAGAGCAGCAAGGGGAAAGGCAGGCCCTCTCAGAGCAGATTTAGATTGGATATTAGGAACAAGTTCTTTATTATGAGGGTGGTGAGGGAGGTTGCCCAGGGAGGTGGTTGAGGCCCCTTCCCTGGAGACATTCAAGGTGAGGCTCAATGAGGCCCTGGGCAACCTGGTCTACTTGGGGGTGTCCCTGCTGACTGGGGTGGGGGGGTTGGACTAGATGACCTTTGAAGGTCCCTTCTGGCCCTGACCATTCTGCAATTCTCCCCCAGCACTCACCATTTTTCTCGTGGATCTGAACCAGGGACTTGTAGGACTGCTGTGCCCTTGTCAGGCTGTACTGATTCTGCAAGGGAAGCCGGGGAAACCGTCAGGCTGGCTGGAGCCCGGTGTGAGCCACCCCCCAGGTGCCAGAGCCTGCTGCTGGCTCAGCTGCCTCTGTCCCACCACCGACTGCCCCCTCAGGTTCTCTTACCCCGGCCGAGCCCCACCTTATTGGCTCCAAATTGTACTCGTGCTTTCCCTTTCACCAGAGTCGCGCTGATCTGCATGATCACCGACTCGATGGAGTACGCGCTGCTCCAGCCCTGAGGGAGAGAGCAGTGAGGGCAGAGCAGAAGGGGGCAAAGAGCCCTCCCCAAGCCCCACAGAGGCGTGGCAAAGCCACGGTGGGCAGCTACCAGCCCGGATTTGGCTGCCAGCGAGCCCCAAGCATCAGGAATACACAGCTGGAAGCCCCTCACAGCCACTGGTACCCACCTGCTTTGTAAGTAGCTCCATGCAGATGGCACCGCCACCTAGAACATACCTTGGGGAAGGAATCGGGCAAGTTAGGTCAGAGACAGGCACAGCCTCCGCCACCCGCTGCTCCAGAGGTGAGCATTGCTCTAAAGAGCTCCCAGGGGGGCTTCCCCCCCCAAAAAAATCCACCACCCCAATAGGCCCCATCCCTGGAACTGTTTAAGGCCAGGCTGGATGGGGCTTTGAGTGGGAGGTGTCCCTGCCCATGGCAGGAGGGTTGGAACTTGATGATCTTTAAAGGTCCCTTCCAACTCCAACGATTCTATGTTATGTGCTTCCGGGGGGGAGTTACTACAAACTTGGACCATGAAACGATGGGACTGCACAGCGTTGGGTGAACTCTGAACTGCAGGAAGCAGTGCTGGAGACCTCAGCCAGCAGAGACAAAGCTACTTACCCCCCTGACAGCACCGGGGACACAACCCTTACAAATGGTGGATCAAAAGGAAAGTTATCCTGGAACAAGAGGAGGGAAGCAAAGCCACTGAGAAACGTGTTCTCTGAAGCCCCACTGCAGCAGCCTATCTTGAGGAGGGGGAAGCACAAGAAGCCTTACTTTAAAGGAGAAGTTTAGGAGGATGAAATCTGTTCCTTCTTTCTCTTTGAGGATCTGGAGATCATTGTGCAAAGCGCTATCCTCGTCAACCCTGCCGGAGGAAAACCCCAGAGGGTCAGAGTCGAGGTCATGCACCTCAAGTCTGCTGAGCTCACGGCCACTGAACCCCGGAGCCACCACCGGGCCCCCGGGCTCTCACCCAGAGGGCAGCGACAGCACGGGCTGTCAGCATTCTGCTCCTGGTTTGCAGAGAAAACCATCACAGAAAAGACCTGTCTGCATGCCAGCTTAAAAATAAAGACTGCCTGGCCCCAGGAAGAGGCAGCAGTGGTGTCTGGAGGGTGTGAAAGCTCAGGGTTTTGTCTGATGCACCTCTTCCAGGACTCTAGGAAGAGCAGACAGACTTGCAGAGCCTCCAGATTGTCTTATCTTTCTCTGGAGATGTAATTTCCTCTCATCAGGAGACAGCAAGTGAGCTGCCCAAGAGAGGCTAACCCAAGGTCTGTCAGGAGCTCCCTGCCCTGCCCACTGTCCCTCTGGCTCACAGGGATGTTTTGGTCCCACCACTATTGTACAATCCCAAGCTGTGCCACCTACTTCAGGAGTTTGACGTTCCAATCGTACAGGCTGTCGTTCACGAGTTCAACTGCATAGTATCCTGCAAGGAGGAGGAGCAGTGTCACTACAGGGGAGACTGAACACGGGGGTTGAGGTATCAAACCCCCCTAGCCCCACCAGCACCCCCTCAGCCTGATACAGAACGCCCCCAAAATCAGCAGTTATCCAGAAGCACCATCCTGAGGGCAGCAGTTTTCCTATGGTTGGTCTTTCCCAAGCCCTTGGGCTCAGGAAAGAGGTAGGAGCACCTCAAAGCCAGACAATCCTCCCACCCACTGCCCACTCCTCACTTCCCTCCAGTACCGGCGGGGCCCAGAGCTGGTACAGCAGGTTTTTTTGACAGAGCTGCAACAACCAAAGGCCAGAGATCCTCTCCTCAGCTGAGCAGAACAGCTCTAAGGCCCATTAGAACAATAAGGAAAACCCCAGCACGAGCAGCACCCCCCTCCCTGGAGCTCCCCCACCAGCACTTACCGCCCTTGAAACTTGGTGATCGGTAAATATCCCTGAGCTCCTTCATTAGCCGGTCGGTGGCCTGCACAGACCCAGACACTGCACCCTGAGAGAAATTTGGGAGGAGGGAAGTTGCAGTCACGCTGTGCCCACCACAGTCATCACTCTACAACTCCCTTACCCAAGCGAGAACTTCCCTCCAGCTCCTAAACCTGACAGTGTCCTTCACCTCTGTCTTCTCCTTCCCCTGAAGCAACTCCCCCTGCCCCAAATATGCCACCCCAGGCCATGCAGCTCCAGGCCTCTGTCACCTGCGTGAGAATCTCAGCCTGGGAGTACAAAAGCACAATCCACTGGCCACCTCCACGGCCTAAAGCGAGGTGCAGCCCCAGGGAGCAGAAGGGAACCCCAGATCTCCCTGCAGGACAGCTGCCCCACGTAGCACCAATGCCCTGGGGACTCCCGAGGCCCACACTTACTTCCCTGAGCTGCAGAGGCAGTTCTCAAACTCCTCTGCATCAGCCCCTGAGAACTACTGCTGTTCCTCTGGCTCGAAACATCCCCTTTGCTTTAGGATCAGCAGGCACCTCCATTGCTCTCGCCCTCGGCTCCCTCTGCTTCCCCAACCCGCCCACCCGCCAGGCGACACGTACATTTAAGTAATCTTGCCTCTGGTTCTTTTTTATTTTCTCTAAAATGGCCAAGTTTTCCTTCCCAATGCCTTCGTCCTCTGTCTTCTTCCCATCTGCTGGCTCTTCCTCTTTCATTTCATAGTGGTCCAAGTCCTCGGTGTCCTGGGGAGGGCAGAGCAGAGTTTAGGAGATGCACCTTCGCTGCCCTGAACCAGGAAGGTTCAACTCTCCCTCCTGAGGAATTCCCAAGCCCTGATCCGAGATACAAATGGGGTGGAAGACACAAGGCCTGGGCAGGTTCAGTGAAGAATTTTTGGGCCCCGGGTCACCATCACCCTCCTGTGACAAAACCAGCAGGCAGAGTGGCACGATTCTCTTTCCAGAATCAAACTGGGCTTGTACAGGCTCTTTGTTCACTGGGTTCCTCCCTGACGAGCCTCACGCCTGTTCATAATTAGTCATTAATTTTACACTCCTGAACAAGCCCCACGTAACAAAAGGCACTGTGTCTCAGCTGGCAGGAGGCTCGGGCAGCCCTGCGCCACGTCTCTGGAGAGCAGGAGCAAAACAGACTCTTGCAGAGCTGCTGGGCCACACGGACCCCCCTTCACCACCAAAAACACAGCACGGACACAGGTCTGTGAGAAGAGACCCTCAGGGACAAGGTTTAGTGGCGGGGGACATTCTCCCCTCAAAAAGAGGGATTATTTCAGGACGTTTCTGGAAGCTCTTTGCAGATCAGCTCAGCTCTTCTCCTCACAGCACTCTCCCAACCCCGGCGGAGGCTCTGCCCCTCATCCCTTCCCACAACAACACTCCTCAGGCTGATGTGGGCAAGACCCCAATGTTAATAACCATTAAAAACCAGTCAGAGCAATCAGAGGCACCGCAGAAGTCTCTCCCCATGCACGGGGTGGAAGCTGCCTGCAAACAGCTGTGGGCTCCAGTGCTGGTATTAAATCCTCCAACCCCCCGTTTACTTCGGCCTCCCCGGGCTACCTCTTGCTATCCTGAGTGAGCAGCATTTTTGGAAGGGCTTTGACATTTTTAGCCCATCACAAGGGAAAATAGCTCCTCCCCGAAAATCCCTTCGAGTGGATTAACCTGCATAAAGCATCTCCGCACCAGGGCATGGCTCTGCTGCTCCACTCTTCCCACCCAGCCCAAATCCAGATGCTCAGCCAGAAACCTTTGCTCTGAGCAGGAGCCCTGTCCCCAACTCAGTGACACGTGACGTTTCCTGAGGGTTTCTTTTCCAGCCCACAGGAGTGTAAGGACTCACACATCACAAATGTGCCACGAGGCTGCAGATACGCAGATTACGCCGGTAGCAGCCGAAGCCTCCTCTTTTTCTCCTGGGACCCCAGCAAAGACCAGCCTTGATTTAGCTATTTTGCTATTAGAATCAGAGAATCACATGGGGTTGGAAGGGACCTCTGGAGATCATCTCGTCCAACCCCTTCGTCAAAGCAGGTCCACCCAGAGCAGGTCCCACAGGAACGTGTCCAGGGGGAGGTTTGAATGTCTCCAGAGACGGAGACTCCACCACTTCCCTGGGCAGCCTCTGCCAGGGCTCTGCCACCCTCACAGCAAAGAAGTTCCTCCTCATCTTTAGGTGGAACTTCTTGTGTTCCAGTTTGTGCCCATTTCCTCTTGTCCTGTCACTGGGCACCACTGAAAAAACACCAGCCCTGTCCTCCTGACACCCAACCTTGAAGTATTTGTAAGCATCGATCGGATCCCCCCTCAGTCTTCTCCAGATTAAAAAGCCCCAAGTCCCTCAGCCTTTCCTCATAAGAGAGATGCTCCAGGCCCCTCATCATCTTTGTGGCCCTTTGCTGGACCCTCTCCAGCAGTTCTCTGTCCTTCTTGAACTGGGGAGCCCAGAACTGGACTCAGTGCTCCAGATGGGAGCATCCTCCCCCTCTCCCCAGGGCAGAGCAGAGGAGGAGGATGACCTCCCTCCACCTGCTGCTCACACTCTTCTTGATGCTCCCCAGGATGCTGTGGCCAAGGAGGCAAATAAGGGCCCATCGCTGGCTCATGATCATCCTATTGTCCACCAAGACTTCCAGGTCTTTTTCCTCAGAGTTGCTCTCCAGCAGGTCAGCCCCTATTATTATTATTAAAACCCCAATAAGTGCCAGGCTGTGGAGTGACCTGCCCCCCCAGGCTCTGTCGCTGCCTCGGTGCCTGTGACTCTCACACTCCGGGAGAAGCGTGTGAGGCATCAGCTAAACGTCACCACGGAGATTCAAAAGATTATTCCACCCACTTCCAGCGATCTCTAAACCACAAACCAAACAACCCAAGCTTGTGGGTTTTGCAGCAGGATATTCTCAGCCTGCAGTGAAGCATGGCTGCCTCTGCTGCTCCTGCCGATTAGCTCGCTCACGCTCTCAGCCATTTTCACGGCGTGATTTCCCCACCATGAAATGGCAGCCCGGAAATCCCATCGCTCAGGAGCAAACTTCAGGCACAGCAGCAGCAGAGGAGAGAGAAACTGTCCAACGGGCCCTGCTCTCAGCCCAGCAGCTCGCCTTTGGAGGCCACAGCTTGCAAACACATGGCTTCCACCCAGGGCTCAGGACCCAGGGCCCCAGCAGCAAAACACTGAGCACAATCCACTCTTCAAGTCCAACAGTGGGCAAACAGCTGGCTCTTCCCTGGACCCAGGGGCTCCTCCCAGACACAACCCAGTGCCCTTGCACCTTTCAGTGGGCACCTCCCTACGCTCAGCTCTTCACTGTACTTCCTTGTGAGCGAGGTGGCACTCACCTCTGGCATTTCTTCATCTTCCTCTTCAGAGGACACCTCTTCCTGTGTGCTCTGTGGGGACAAGAGCACAGAGATGAGTATTGCACAGTCAGCATCCCGGAGCAACGCTCTCCAGCCTTCCCAGACACTTCTGAGGTAAAGTTAAAACAGGGATTTACAAGCAGAACCATGTTAAAAGCAGCAGAAGAAACCTTTACAGGAAACTAGACCAGAGCAACTAAACAGCACCAAGGGCCAACAGACTCCCCCCAGGGAGAGGAGATCGACACCCCCCCCCGCTCCTCCTTCAGGGGTTGGGAAGCTTCGGCCTCTAAAGCAAAGTCCAGGGAACTCATTTTATGGACTTGGAAAGTCTCCACCTGTGTCACTCACCGGTTCTGCCGGCAGAGGCTGGTCCAACATTTCAACATCTGGATGTTGGGGGAGGTTGTAGAGTTTGCACAGGTCAGAGATTATTCGCTTCAGGTGCTGCAAGAGCTGTCGGGAGAGCAGAGAAGTGTCAGAGAAGTGCAGGGACCCACAGGTCAGGTCAAGCCTCAGCCACCCCCAGCACCGACACGAGTCAAGGCCCAGCAGCCACCACCAAGCAGTGAGAGGCACGGGGGGAAATCACACCCCAGCACCACACTCATCCCAAACTTCCTGAGCCCTTACGGGTCCCCCTCGCCTTGGGTGGCAGCAGGGAATGGACCTTCCCAAAGCAGTCAGCCTCTGGCCTCCCCTTTCCCCAGGCAGCCCACTCTCACCAGCGTATTTCCTTTCCTGACTTCCACCAGCCTCTCCAGGATCGCGGCCAGGTTCGGATCATCCGACTCCACAGACCATATTGGGGGAACAGCTGGATAAGCCTCCTGGGGAGAAGGAGAAGGTGTCGTTTGAGCCACTGTCCCTGTTGCAGCTGCCTCTGTCCCCCTGTTCCAACTGGCGGGGAGCAGAGCAGCGAGCTGGGCAGGACGGGGAGCTGCAGCCCCGTGTCTCCTGCAAACAGACCCCCCCAGAGCACAGCCATCAGAGCAGCCCATGAGCCACAGCATCCACCCTCCAGGCTGTTCCTGGGGCCGAGGGCAAACCAAAGCCACGCTCCAGCCCCACTGGTCCATCTGAGCTCTGTGCCACTTTCCCCCAGCCCAAGGGACTGGGAGGGGCAACAGGGAGGATGGTGACATTATGGCCACCCCTTTGGGTGGGAGGGACTTTTGGGGTCCTAAGCTAAGGTAGGGCTCTGAGGGCATTTCCCACTGCCCTCTGTGCCTCCTGCCTCGCCAGTTCTAGAGCGGAAACAATGGAGGGGAATCAGGGCCAGAGACCGAGCAGCACATTTAATCCAGGCCGAGGCCACTGACACCGAGTCACCCCTCTGGAAAATCCCGGACAATGTCCGTGTGGGGGCTTTCCCCGCTCCCCTGCTCCTCGCCCGGAGCCACAACATCAGCTGTGCCTCGCCGGGGGAGCTGGGACCTGCACCCCACTGCCAACTGACCCCCAACCAGGGCCCCCTAAAACCCAGGCAAGGATGAGCCAGAGTGGAGACAAAGAGCGGGACATTGGGGTGTCGCTGCTCAGGGCCACCGGGACCCCCCAAAACCCTCCGGAGGAGGCGCAGAGGGTGCCCTGGGGAACGCAGCCAGCTCCCCCCCTCCTCCCTCCGGGGCGCTTGCTGGCGAGGGGAACCCCGTGGAGCCCGGGGGCCGAGCAACCCGCTCACACGGGCACCGGGAGGGGGGTTAACCGGAGGCAGCTCCTCCCGCTCCCCGCAGCTGAGCTCGGGCCCAGCTCGCCCCAAGGCCGGGCCGCGGTCACCCGAGAGCCAGTGGCGCCGACCGGCTCCTGAGGCCGGGTTGGCCTCCAGGTCCCAGGGGCGCCCCCGCAGCCGGGGCCCATCGCACCGGGCCGGTGTCCCCGGCGCTCCCCGGGCCTCACCGTGATGTTGCAGTGGATGCGAACGGGACCCGGCGGAGGCCCCCGGGAAGCGGAAGCACCGGCGCGGGCCCCGGCCCCCGGGACGAACTCGCAGCTGATCTCGTCGGGGCAGGCGCTGCCGATGCGGAACCGCTCGTGGCTCCGGTGGAAGATGGATTCCAGCAGCCGCAGCTCCCGCCTCAGGAGCCGCCCGGCGGAGGCCGCCGCCACCTCGGCCCCGCTCCGCCCGGGCCCCCCCGCCGCCGCCTGCGCCCCCGCCGCCTCCTCCGCCCCCGCCCGCTGCATCTTCCCATGGAGGGACCCGCTCCGCCGCCGCCGCCGCCGCCGCAGCCCCCGGAGCCGGCCCAAGATGGCGGCGGGACGGCCCCGCTCTCCGGAAGTAACCCCTCCCGCCAGTACCGGAAGGGGCGGGATCGAAACCACCGGAAAAAACCCTCGCCAACCGGGTGGGGCGCCGCCGGGCCGGAAGTGACGACACCATAGCGGCGGGAGGGAGGGGGCGGTGCCCTCCAAAGCGAAGGGGCGGGGCTCGCCCCTCCCCCGTTCGGGAGGGGTCACGTGGGGGTCACCGCGGGGGTGTCAGCAGGAGGGTGGGGGTCACCGGAGGGAGGGGAACCCGAGGGGACCACCGGGGCGGACCGGCAGCCCGTGTGAACCGGGGCCCGCGAACCTCCCTTTCCCCCGCCCCACTGGCACCGGGCAGGGTGCGGGAGCAGCGGGGGCCGGATCCTGGTGGAGCGGGAGCCGGTCGCGGGATTAAGCCCGCTCCCCGCCGAACCTCCCGCTTCCCCGCCGGGCCCGGGGCGGGGGCGGGGCGGTCGCGGGGCCGCTGACGGCGGCGGTGACGGCGGCGGAGCGGAGAGCGCGGGGCGGCCCCGGCGCAGCGCCCGGCACCGCCTCCCGCCCGGGGCCGCCCCGCCCGGGCCGCCGCCGCCGCCGGCTCCAGCACCGCGGAGAGCGCGGGCAGCACCGGGGACAGCGCCCGGGCACCGACACCGGCACCGGCACCGGCCGCCCCCATGGCGCTGCTCCGCGTCCTCTGCCTCCTCGCCGCCCTCAGACGTAAGTGCCGGGGGACCGGGGGAGGGCGGGCACCGGCACCGGTAACCGGCACCGGCACGGAACGCGGACCGGACCGGGCCCCGGGGCTGCGCCTGTTGCACAGGACCGGACCCGGTGCAGGCCTTGCCCCGGCCCGGCAGCGCTCCCGGTGTTCCCCGCCCCTCTTCTCCCCCCTGCCCCCACCGTCCCGGGGCTCTGTGGCCCCCGCGGCACCACCGGGCTCGGGGCTCCGTCTTCCCGAACGGCTCCACCGGGGGGACACGGGGGTATGACGGGCCGGGCCGGGCGGGGACGGCACCCATCTGCAGGCACCCACCGCCCCCGGCTCCCTCCATGTTTCCTTCCTTTCGGTGACACCGGCACCCCAGACCCCTGGGACGGGCAGAGGCTCAGCCGCGGGGAGGGGGGACCGGGAGCCTGCCGGGGGGGTCCTGCCCGCTGCCGTGGGGCTCAGCCCGCCGCCACCGCCCCCCAGGGAGCCTGGGCACCGACACGGAGGAGCGGCTGGTGGAGTATCTGCTGGACCCCGCGCGGTACAACAAGCTGATCCGACCGGCGACCAACGGCTCGGAGCTGGTGACGGTGCAGCTGATGGTGTCCCTGGCGCAGCTCATCAGTGTGGTGAGTCGGCCGGGGCTCAGCTCCCCGTTGCCCCGGGGAAGGAGGGGGCCCTGCAGCACCAACCCCCCCCCCCTCCCCGGCACCCCCGAGTAACCGGCCCCGCTCTCTCCGCAGCACGAGCGGGAGCAGATCATGACCACCAACGTCTGGCTGACGCAGGTGGGAGCCCTGGACTCTGCTGTGGCCCTGGGGACCCTGTGACCACCTTACCCTGGGACCCCCCCACATGCTGTCCTGGGGTCCCCCCGTACACCCTGCCCCGGGCCCCACCATGTCCACTCTGCCCCAGGCCCCCCCTGCACCCAGTCTGAGGACCTTCCCGTGTCTACCTTGTCCTGGGGGCACCCCCCCACGCACCCCCTGTGTGAGATCCCTGTATTCACCCTGTCCTGCCCCCCCCTCCCCCTTTCCTTAGGATCCCCCTGGACCCTGTGCCAGATCCTGCCATGTCCACCCTGCCCCAGGACACCCCCATCATCCTGGGGACCCCCCAGCACCCTGTGTGGGACCCCCAATTCCACCCTGCCCTGGGCCCCACCCGCCTGTGGGCTGAGCCTGTGTCCCCCCAGGAGTGGGAGGACTATCGCCTCACCTGGAAGCCCGAGGACTTTGACAACATGAAGAAGGTCCGCCTGCCCTCCAAGCACATCTGGCTGCCCGATGTGGTGCTCTACAACAAGTAGGTGGTTTTTTTTTGGGGGGGTGGGGGTGGGGGGAGGCCACACGTGCCCCAACCTCATCCAGGGCTCGGGGCGGTGCCGTGGCTCTGCTGGGGCAGGGCCAGGGCTGACAGTGCAATCCCTTCACCCCAGTGCCGATGGGATGTACGAGGTCTCCTTCTACTCCAACGCGGTGATCTCCTACGACGGCAGCATCTTCTGGCTGCCACCAGCCATCTACAAGAGCGCGTGCAAGATCGAGGTGAAGCACTTCCCCTTCGACCAGCAGAACTGCACCATGAAGTTCCGCTCCTGGACCTATGACCGCACTGAGATCGACCTGGTGCTGAAGAGCGAGGTGGCCAGCCTGGATGACTTCACACCCAGCGGCGAGTGGGACATCGTGGCGCTGCCGGGCCGGCGCAATGAGAACCCCGACGACTCCACCTACGTGGATATCACCTACGACTTCATCATCCGGCGCAAGCCGCTCTTCTACACCATCAACCTCATCATCCCCTGCATCCTCATCACCTCCCTGGCCATCCTCGTCTTCTACCTCCCATCCGACTGCGGTGAGAAGATGACGCTCTGCATCTCCGTCCTGCTCGCCCTCACCGTCTTCCTGCTGCTCATCTCCAAGATCGTGCCACCCACCTCGCTGGACGTGCCGCTGGTGGGCAAGTACCTCATGTTCACCATGGTGCTGGTGACCTTCTCCATCGTCACCAGCGTCTGCGTCCTCAACGTGCACCACCGCTCGCCCACCACGCACACCATGCCCCCCTGGGTCCGCACCCTCTTCCTCCACAAGCTCCCGGCGCTGCTCTTCATGAAGCAGCCGCGGCAGAACTGCGCGCGCCAGCGCCTGCGCCAACGCCGCCACAGCCAGGAGCGCGCCGCCGCCGCCACCGCCACCCTCTTCCTCCAGGCCGGCGCCCGCGCCTGCGCCTGCTACGCCAACCCCGGGGCTGCCAAGGCCGAGGGGCTCAACGGCTACCGGGAGCGGCAGGGGCAGGCACCGGCCCCCGCGGGCAGTTGTGCCTGTGGGCTGGAGGAGGCGGTGGATGGCGTGCGCTTCATCGCCGACCACATGCGCAGCGAGGACGACGACCAGAGCGTGAGTCAGGGCGGGCAGGGCCGCGGGCAGGGCTGAGGGCTGCGGGCAGGACTGCAAGGTGCAGGCAAGGGATTTGGGGTGTGGGCAAGGGATTTGGGGTGCGGGCGGGGGATGCAGGGCATGGGAAGGGCTGCAGGCAGGGGATGTGGGGTGCAGGTAGGGCTGAGGGATGCAGACTGGGACACAGTGGTAAGGGGATGTGGGATGCGGGTAGGGGATGTGGGGTACAGGCAGGTCTGCAGGGTGTAGGCAGGGGATTTGAGGTGCAGGCAGGGGATGTGGGGTGCAGACTGGGCCGCAGGGTGTGAGCAGGGGATGTGGGGTGCAGGCAGCACTTCAGGGTGCAGGCAGGATTCTGGGGTGCAGAGTGTGCACCCCCATGCAGGCAGGGACTTGCACAAGCACTAAGGGGGTCCCTGCCCAGCCCTTTGGGGACCCCCTGCAGCCCTTGCCTGCAGGGGGGTGGGCCCCCAACCCACCGCTGTGGCTCCAGCCTGGATCAGCTGCTCTGGAATCCCGGGAGTCTCCTGGGAGCCCTGACCCTGTGCAGCTCTGGGAGGCTGCAGATTTTGGTGGAGCCAGCCCTGGCTGGGGCTGCAGGGCCAGGGGATGCTGCAACCCCCCAGCTCAGCTCCCTGGGGAGATGAGTTTCCCGGGCTCAGCAGCACGGGTGGCAGCGAGCCCCGGGAGCTGCAGTGCTGAGGGAGCAGGTTCGGGGCTCTATGGAGCAACCGAGCTCCCGGTCCTGCCAGAAATGGCACATCCAACACCGGGTGATGCCAGAGGCCCCGGCCTGACCCGGCGTCTCTCCTGGCCCCCTGTAGGTGAGCGAGGACTGGAAGTACGTGGCCATGGTCATCGACCGCCTCTTCTTGTGGATCTTTGTCTTTGTCTGCGTCTTCGGCACTGTCGGCATGTTCCTGCAGCCGCTCTTCCAGAACTACGCCACCAACTCTCTGCTGCAGCTTGGCCAGGGCACCCCCACCTCCAAATAGCGCTGGGGCGGCCGCCTGGCCTCCCCCTGGCCCCGGGGACAGCGAGGGATTACGGGCTCCTCACCCTCTCCCCAACACCGAGCCGGGGGCCGGGTGCTGGTCTCCAGGCAGCCACTGCAAACCAATAAATACTCCCACACAGGAGGGGGCTGGTTCATTTTAGTGTTGTTTCATCCCCCACCGCTCCACACAGGCGAGGGGGAGCAGGATGTGGCCGGGGCTGGGGGGTTCCAGCTCCCCCAAGGTAAGAGGCTGGGGAGGGAAGGGCTCTGGAAGAGGGAGAATCCCAGTTGCTGAGGGAGGGAGCACCGTGGCGACGTGAAACCGGCCCCACGGGGATGCACCTGGCTCCCTCCCATGTTGCTGGGAGCCCCTTCTGCTCACTGCATCTCCTCCCGGGGCCATGTGGGGCTGGTGCTCCAGCCCCAGGGGCAGCCCCCAGCTCTGCTGGAGCCCAGTACTGCCCCTGGGGCTGGAGGGGGCCGGGGGAAGCCGCAGCAACTCGCGGGGAGGAAGATGGGGCTGCTCTGCTCTGGCTCCTGGAGGTGAGCACATGGAGGAGGCAGGAGGAGACTATTTTTAGGTCCTACCTGCAGGCAGGGCCCAGGCAGTGAATGCCAGGCTCTGCCCCACGCTCCAGCATCACTACTGGCCCCTGCTGAACCCCCAGCTCCCCACAGGAATTGGGGGAGGAATAGGAAACCAGGAATGGATTGCAGGTGGGGCTGGGATCAGCCAGGTGTGGAGGGAGGGGGTGTGTGGAGCTGGCAGAGCCCCGGCCACTTGGGCAGCCCTTCCTCTGCTCTCCCTTGCCTCATGGGGGAAAACAGAACTGGAGCCTCTGCTATAAATACCATTAACCCCTCCTGGTGGGGAGTGGGTGTGCAGAGAGGCTGGGGGCCGGTGGTTCACAGCCCCGGGGGGAAGCCACAGGCTAGAAATTAATTGAAATTTCAGGGCTTCACCTGGCCGGGGAAATCCCCAGCTGCTCCAGTGGCTGCTTCAGGACACCCTCATTTTGGGAAGTGTGTGTGTGTGGGCACCCCGATGCTTAAATATTAAGAGTTATGCCCCTAAAGCAGCCCCGTGGCAGGAATTGTCCTGCTTTGTCCCACTCTGCTGTGGGTGCAGCCCCAGTGAGCGCTGGACAGGACGAGGTGGGGGGTCCCGCTGTACCCCGGCAGAGCAGGAGGATGT